>SJYT01033008.1:146324-169881 GCA_006410635.1 Cephalophus harveyi
GCGATCCAAAAGTCTACAAGCAATAAATGCTGGAGAGGGTGTGGAGAAAAGGGAACCCTCTTACACTGTTGGTGGGAATGCAAACTAGTACAGCCACTATGGAGAACAGTGTGGAGATTCCTTAAAAAACTGGAAATAGAACTGCCTTATGACCCAGCAATCCCACTGCTGGGCACACACACCAAGGAAACCAGAATTGAAAGAGTCACATGTACCCGCAATGTTCATTGCAGCACTGTTTATAAAAGCCAGGACATGGAAACAACCTATATGTCCGTCAGCTGTGGTATATATACATGATCGAGTATTACTCAGCCATTAAAAAGAATACATTTGAATCAGTTCTAGTGAGGTGGATGAAACTGGAGCCTTTTATACAGAGTGAAGTAAGCCAGAAACACCAATACAGTATACTAAAGCATGTATATATATGGAATTTAGAAAGATGGTAACGATAACCCTGTATGTGAGACAGCAAAAGAGACACAGATGTATAGAACAGTCTTTTGGACTCTGTGGGAGAGGGAAAAGGTGGGATGATTTGGAAGAATGCCATTGAAACATGTATAATATCATATGTGAAATGAATTGCCAGTCCAGGATTGATGCATGATACAGGATGCTTGGGGCTGGTGCACTGGGATGACCCAGAGGGATGGCATGGGGAAGGAGGTGGGAGGGGGGTTCAGGATGGGGAACATGTGTACACCCGTGGTCGATTCATGTTGATGTATGGCAAAACCAATACAATATTGTAAGGTAATTAGCCTCTAATTAAAATAAATAAATTTATATTAAATGAATAAATGTAAGCCCAGAAACTATAAAACTCAGAGGAAACCATAGGCAGAACACTCTCTGACATAAATCACAGCAAGATCGCTTATGACCCACCTCTCAGAGTAATGGAAATAAAAACAAAAATAAACAAATGGGACTTAGTTAAACTTAAAAGCTTTGTACAACAAAGGAAACTATAAGCAAGGTGAAAAGGCAGCCTTCAGAATGGCAGAAAACAATAGCAAACAAAGTAACTGACAAAGAGTTAATCTCCCAACTATACAAGCAGCCTATATATCTCAATACCAGAAAATAAACAACCCAATAAAAAAATGGGCCAAAGAACTAAACAGACATTTCTCCAAAGAAAGCATACAGATGGCTAACAAATGCCTGAAAAGATGCTCAACATCACTAAGTAGCAGAGAAATGCCAGTCACAACCACAGTGAGGTACCATCTCACGCGTTAGAATGGCTGCTGTCAAAAAGTAAATGCTCCAGTAAATGCTGGGGAGGGTGCGGAGAAAAGGGAACCCTCCTACACTGTTGGTGGGAATGCAAACTAGTACAGCCACTATGCAGAACAGTGTCGAGATTCCTTAAAAAAAAAATGAAAATAGAACTGCCATAAGACCCAGCAATCCCACTGCTGGGCATACACACCAAGGAAACCAGAACTGAAAGAGATACATGTATCCCAGTGTCCATTGCAGAACTGTTTACAATAGCTATGGCATGGAAGCAACCTAGAAATCCATTGGCAGATGAATGGATAAGGAAGTTGTGGTGCATATACACAATGGAATATTACTCAGCTATTAAAAAGAACACATTTGAATCAGTTCTAATGAGGTGATGAAACTGGAGCCTATTATACAGAGTGAGTTCAGTTCAGTTCAGTCACTCAATCATGTCCAACTCTTTGCAACCCCATGAATTGCAGCATACCAGGCCTCACTGTCCATCACCAACTCCTAGAGTTTACTCAAATTCATGTCCATTGAGTCAGTGATGCCATCCAACCATCTCATCCTCTGCCATCCCCTTCTTTTCCCACCTTCAATCTTTCCCAGCATCAGGTTCTTTTCTTGTGAGTCAGGTCATCATATCAGGTGGCCAATGTATTGGAGTTTCAGCCTCAGCATCAGTCCTTCCAATTAATATTCAGGACTGCTTTCCTTTAGGATGGACTGGTTGGATCCCCTTGCTGTCTGAGGGACTCTCAAGAGTCTTCTCCAACATCACAATAGAGTGAAGTAAGCCAGAAAGAGAAACACTAATACAATATATTAACACATATATGGAATTTAGAAAGGCAGTAACAACAACCCTATATGCAAGACAGCAAAAGAGACACAGATGCAAAGAATAGACTGTTGGACGGTGTGGGAGATGATGAGGGTGGGAGGATATGAGAGAAGAGCATTGAAACGTATGTAAAATGGATGACTAGTGCAAGCTTAATGCATGAAACAGGGCACTCAAAGCTGGTGCTCTGGGACAACTCAGAGGGATGGGGTGGGGAGGGAGATGGGGAGGGAGGGGGGAGGGGTTTCAGGATGGGGGGACACATGTGCACTGTGGCTGATTTATGTCTATGTATGGCAAAAACCACCACAATGTTGAAACTAACCTCCCATTAAAATAAATAAATTAATTTAAAAAAATAGCCCAGCCAGGCAGGCAATAGATGACAGAAGATAGTGTAAACCAATAAAGTAGTTTAAAGTAAAGTGACATTAAAATTCTAAAGTAAAGTAACATTCTGCCTCTCAGGTCCTATATATCTCTGTTAAAAGAAATAGTCTTCAGGTTTATATCTGGTAAAATGTGACTGACAACACCACTGAATATTTTTGTAAGAATAAAGCATTCTTACAATGCAGTGTCTGATGGCATGTGCATGCATGCTATGTTGCTTCAGTTATGTCTGTTTCTTTGTGACCCTGTGGACTATAGCCTGCCAGGCTGCTCCGTTCATGGGATTTTCCAGACGGGAATGGAGTGGGTTGCAATGACTTTCTCTAGGGGATCTTTCTGACCCAGGGATTGAACCTGGAAAGCCTGATGGTACAGTGCCAAAAAAAAAAAAAAAATGATGATTGTAATTATTTTATTGCAATTTAGCATATCACTGGGGACATATCTTCCCTTTCTATTATCCCTTCCACCAATAGTATGATTGAGGGTTATACTTTTCTAATTGTTCTTCAATATGCTCAAACTCTTTCTTCTTCCTCACTTTTGCTTCTCCTATTTTCCAAGACTCGACATTCTTTAAAGCATCTAACTGAGGTGTTTATATTCTAGATCCCTTGCTTAACCATTTGCTATTACAATTTTTACCTAAATCTAATATATAGCACTTAGCCATTTCATGATTGGCTTTCTCCTCTGTATAATGGGGGAACTTGTAGAACTTATCTCAGAAAATTTTGTAAGTATGAGACAAAAAGTCC
Organism: Cephalophus harveyi; assembly: GCA_006410635.1. NCBI lineage: Eukaryota > Metazoa > Chordata > Mammalia > Artiodactyla > Bovidae > Cephalophus > Cephalophus harveyi. The sequence continues at coordinate 149,565 of SJYT01033008.1, forward strand.
ATACATGAGATGCACAAAAATTATCATATACATCAGTTGAACATAGTGGAGAATCAAGAAATAAACCCATATGTAAATGATCAATTAACCTACAGAAAGGCAAGAATCTGAAGGGAAAAAAAGAAGACAGCCTATTCAGTAAATGGTACTAGAAAAACTGGACAGTTACATGCAAAAGAATCAAAATGGACTATTTTTTTGCATCATATTAAAATAAACTAAAAATCAATTAAAGACTTGACTATATAACCTGAAACAATAAAAGTCTTAGAAGAAAACATAGTCAGTATTGAAAAGATTTTCAGCAATGTAACAAAATTTTAAAAGTATACAAAGTGGACTTCATCAAATTAAAAATATTTGGCACAGTAAAGGAAACCATCAATAAAATGAAAAGACAAACGACTGAATTGGAGAAGGTATTTGCAAATGATATTTCTCAGAAGAGGTTAATATAAAATATATAATGAACACACATACCTCAATATCAAGAAAGCTTTACTAATTTACAAATGTACAGAGAACATAAATAGATTTTTTTTCAAGGAATACTTATGTATGGCCAAGAGGTACATGAAAAGATGCTAAACATCACTAACCATCAGGGAAATATAAATTAAAACCATAATAAAATATCACCTCACACCTGTCAAAATGGCTATTATCAACATGATGAAATAACAGATGTTGGGAAGGATGTAAAGAAAAGAAAACCCTCATGAACTTTAGATGGGAATGAAAATTGGGGCACCCACTAGGGAAAATAGTGAGGATGTGCCTAAAAAAAATGCGAATAGAACTACTATAAGATTCAGGAAATCTATTTTGGGTATTTATGGGAAGAAAACAAAAACACTAATTTGAAAAGATGTATGCAACCTCAGTAGTCAAGTACGGATGCCACAACTGGACGATAAAGAAGGCTGAGTGTGAAAGAATTGATGCTTTTGGACTGTGGTGTTGGAGAAGACTTGAGAACCAGTCCATCCTGAAGGAAACTAATGCTGAATATTCATTGGAAGGACTGATGCTGATGCTGAAGCTCAATTCTTTGACCACCTGATGTGAAGAGCTGACTCATTGGAAAAAATCCTCATGCTGGGAAAGATTGAGGGCAGGAGGAGAAGGGAGCAAGAGAGTATGAGATGGTTGTTTGACATCCTCGACTCAATGGACATGAGTTTGACTAAATTCAGAAAGACAGTTAAGGACAGGGAAGACTTGCATGCTGTAGTTCATGGGGTCCCAAAGAGTTGGACAGGACTGAGCAGGTGAACAACAACAGCAATGCAACCCCATGTTTCTAGAAGTGTTATTATATGTAGTCAGTATGGAAGCAATCTGAGTGTGTCCATCAGAAGATAAATGGATTAAAAAAAAAAAAGATATGATATACATACATACCACAAAACAAAACAAGTCACATGGACTTGCCCTAACATGTAATCTGCACAGACTAGAATTGAGCTTGGACTAGATAGATATAAGTGGAGCACTAATAGCATCTAATTTGAAAAGACCCTAATGCTAGGAAAGATTGAAGGTGGGAGGAAAAGGGGATGGCAGAGGATGAGATGGTTGGATGGCATCACCAACTCAACGGACATGAGTTTGAGTAAACTCCAGGAGTTAGAGATGGACAGGGAGGCCTGGCGTGCTGCAGTCCATGGGGTCACAAAGAGCTGGACATGACCGAGCAACTGAACTGAATTGAATAGCACTTAATACAGTCTTTATGTTATGTGTGAATGTCTATACTATTCGTTCAAACCAGAATATCCTGTTATTTTTTGTAATTACTATATATTAGAAGGATTGATACTGAAGCTGAAATTCCAATACTTTGGCCACATCATGCAACGAGTTGACTCATTAGAAAAGACCCTGATGCTGGGAGGGATTGGGGGCAGGAGGAGAAGGAGACAACTGAGCATGAGATGGCTGGATGGCATCACTGACTCGATCGACATGAGTTTGGGTAAACTCTAGGAGTTGGTGACAGACAGGGAGGCCTGGCGTGCTGCTATTCATGGGGTCGCAAAGAGTCGGACACGACTGAGCAACTGAACTGAACTGAAATATTAACTTATGCTTCATAACTCATCTCAAGAGATACCTCCTCTAGAAGACTTCATGATATAATATCTGAAGCAGCTGTCCTATGCTTCATGATAACATGTAATGTGGGCATCATAATCCCGTGCTTTCTTCAATGAAAAAGTAAAAGTGAGAGTTGCTCAGTCACATTCAACTCTTTGCGACCTCATGAACTATAGCGCACTAGGCTTCTCTGTTCATGAAATTCTCCTAGCAAGAATACTGGAGTGGGTTGTCCTTTCCTTCTCCAGGGAATCTTCCTGAACCAGGGATCAAACCCAGGTCTCCTGCTTTACAGGCAGATTCTTTACCCTCTGAGCCACACAGCACAGTGCTTTCTTCTATAAGACCATTTAAATGAGCATATTTTAATGATCAATTAACTTTCCTCCTGCCAAACTTAACTTTAAACTCCTTAAAAGCAGAGATATGTTGTTGTACATGGAGTCTTCTATGGTATTTGACAAATAGTTTCTTCTCAACAAGCATTAGTTAGATATTTGTTTATAACTACCAAATCTTTAAAAATCTTTCAGCACAATCAAGGGTGATAAAAATGACATCCACTGAATTCCTATTAGAAATACAAATCTGAGGTCAGGATATTTACCTTTGTTCACAAGTGAATATATTTGCACTGAAATAAAATGCTATTCTCTTTTATGATCATTTTTAGCAATCATACAAATAACTCTTTTAATAGGAAAAACTGGTAACTTTCTCAGCAATATAGCAGGGATTTTTTTTTTTTTATCCTGCATCATTCTCTGTTATTCTCTATTCCAAGAGTATACTCCCCTTTGCGTCACTGTGTTCTGTGTTACGCCATTAATATTGCCTACAAGGAATGAGATTAGCTCATGCTAAGAAGTTTAAAGTTATTCAAGCAGTCTTCTTTGTCATGCACAGAAGTGAATAGCAGCAGGGAAGTCCAACCCAGCCATCATAGATTCTATTCTGAGTTCAGGAGCTACTAACATTCCATCAATGCAAATAATGTATCAAGAGATGCAATTCCTGTAACCCTGCCATTTACTACTTTCCCATATACATATCACTATAAAATAAAATAGCAAATTAACTTATGCTTCATAACTCATCTCAAGAGATACCTCCTCTAGAAGACTTCATGATATAATATCTGAAGCAGCTGTCCTATGCTTCATGATAACATGTAATGTGGGCATCATAATCCCGTGCTTTCTTCAATGAAAAAGTAAAAGTGAGAGTTGCTCAGTCACATTCAACTCTTTGCGACCTCATGAACTATAGCGCACTAGGCTTCTCTGTTCATGAAATTCTCCTAGCAAGAATACTGGAGTGGGTTGTCCTTTCCTTCTCCAGGGAATCTTCCTGAACCAGGGATCAAACCCAGGTCTCCTGCTTTACAGGCAGATTCTTTACCCTCTGAGCCACACAGCACAGTGCTTTCTTCTATAAGACCATTTAAATGAGCATATTTTAATGATCAATTAACTTTCCTCCTGCCAAACTTAACTTTAAACTCCTTAAAAGCAGAGATATGTTGTTGTACATGGAGTCTTCTATGGTATTTGACAAATAGTTTCTTCTCAACAAGCATTAGTTAGATATTTGTTTATAACTACCAAATCTTTAAAAATCTTTCAGCACAATCAAGGGTGATAAAAATGACATCCACTGAATTCCTATTAGAAATACAAATCTGAGGTCAGGATATTTACCTTTGTTCACAAGTGAATATATTTGCACTGAAATAAAATGCTATTCTCTTTTATGATCATTTTTAGCAATCATACAAATAACTCTTTTAATAGGAAAAACTGGTAACTTTCTCAGCAATATAGCAGGGATTTTTTTTTTTTTATCCTGCATCATTCTCTGTTATTCTCTATTCCAAGAGTATACTCCCCTTTGCGTCACTGTGTTCTGTGTTACGCCATTAATATTGCCTACAAGGAATGAGATTAGCTCATGCTAAGAAGTTTAAAGTTATTCAAGCAGTCTTCTTTGTCATGCACAGAAGTGAATAGCAGCAGGGAAGTCCAACCCAGCCATCATAGATTCTATTCTGAGTTCAGGAGCTACTAACATTCCATCAATGCAAATAATGTATCAAGAGATGCAATTCCTGTAACCCTGCCATTTACTACTTTCCCATATACATATCACTATAAAATAAAATAGCACAGTCTTTCATAAGAAGAGAAAAGGAAGATGTAGGTACAGATGATACACAGTCCTTGCTTGTTCAACAATAAATGAGTTCAGAGAATCACCAAACCACCATAGGGAGTGGAAACAATCAACTATAGATGATAGATAGGTAGTAATTTACAGTGTTGAAATTCTGTATTATCATTGCTGTTTTCATTAATTGTACTAACACTAAAATAACTTTTGTATAGCCCTCTAGGGGCTTTTAAGTATATATCAAATTTATAGGAAGAAAAATCTCAGTAACTGTAACCATTAACAGATACCTTAATTGGTTATATTTTCATGGTTTCAAGTACACAATCAAAATTTTCTCTCCTTGGGAGGAATCATGGGAATGGAATTTTTAAAGGATTGCAAGTTCTTGATGAGAAATGGACTTAGATATTTTCTTTTGGGGGTTTTATTTTAATCATAATCAAGATTATTCATCCCCTATAATGGTTTCCCCTATATATAAGAATATCTAACAAAGCTTATATTACATCTATGCATGGATATTAGTTGTTAAATATGTTTTTGCAAAGTCTTTTAAAATTAATGAATAAATGAAGTAGAACATTAGTTACATATGCATTTTTTAGAATCTGTTTCAAAATTGGAAAAGAGATTGTTCTGTATATTTCTAGCTCCCATTTCTGACATCTTAAACACAGAATTCTAAAATTAGCTATGAATTCTACTGTAATTCATGTGTTACACAGCAAACATATGTTAAATTCTGTCCAATAGTTTTTGCTCAGTGGGAGATTAGTTGATTTACTTATAAAGATCAATTTTCTAATATACAAAAATGCTTTATGTAAATTCATTCCAGTTTGAGTAGATTGCATATGAAAATGGCTACCAAAATTTTGTCTAGCTTTGTTTTTATACCTTGCCTTTAATCAAACTTGGAGACTATTTCTGTGTCAGTTGAACCAAGGTTGTCTATATTTATATTGCCCATCAGTATATGGCAAAAGTGATGACATGTACGTTCTAGAGACTAGCTCTTAAGATATCTGGTAGCTTCCCTTTAGTTCTGTGGAACCCAAACTATTCTGTGAGGAAGCTTGTCTAGTTCTCTAAATGAAGAAAAGAAAAGACATATGTGGTCTTGCCTCAGCCAATTTTCTTGCTTAGTCACTAAGTCCTGTCCAACTCTTTTTGTGACCCCGTGGACTTCGGGCTATCAGACTCTTCTGTCCATGGGATTTCCCAGGCAAGAACACTGGAGTTGGTTACCATTTTCTCCTCCAGGGTATATTCCTGACCAGGGACTGAAGTCACATCCCCTGCTTGGCAGGAAAATTCTTTACCACTAAGGCCCCAGGGAAGACCTCAGCCAGTGTCAATGCCAGGCATGAAAATAAGAAATCTTGAGATCATCAGGACCAAGTGCTCCCATTTGCAACTTCACAAGTGGCTAAAAGAGAGATCAGCAAAATAACTGACTCAGTTGAGACCATCCATCACTGGCCTCATGAAAAATCATAGATTGGTTTTACTTTAAGTCACTTTGGACTTACCTGGTGGCTCAGATGGTAAAGCATCTGCCTACAGTGTGGGAGACCTGGGTTTAATCCCTGGGTCAGAAAGATCCCCTGGAAAAGGAAATGGCAACCCACTCCAGTATTCTTGCCTGGAAAATCCCATGGACACAGAAGCCTGGTAGGCTACAGCCCATAGTGTCACAAAGAGTCAGACATGACAGAGCGACTTCACTTTCTTTCTTTTCTTAAGTCATTTTACTTTGTGATAACTTGTTGGCTAATATGCTATCAGGATTGTAAATTATTGCCTTTTTAAAAGACATCCTTCCGCTGCTAAAATCATTCCTGATGAATCTTGAGTAAAACCATGATGTTTCCCCTTTATGCCTTGGTAGCCACATGCTGCTTCCAGGCTTTCACATGAGAATGTCATGCGATGCCTTCTTCTTCTTCCAGAGTATCTCAGAGTGCTCCCTGGACCAAATGTGTCAGATTTATCTGGGGTGATTGTAAAATTTAAAATCTCACTCCCTGACCTGCTCAATCCAAATGATAGGAAAGAAAGTGTATTTAAAACCAACACAGTTGTTTGCCATCTTTTTTCTTTTCAGTGAATTATTTACAATAACTACCATCTGATCCATGCATTTTATGAAAGCTAATTTGTGCATCACAGTCAAGCTAAGATGTTATTAAAGGATGAATGTTTAATTCAAAAAGCTTCCAAAACACTATTCGCCTTTTGATGTTACCCTACAGTGACTTGCCCTTGTAATGCTGGATTTACATACTGTGGGTGAGAAAGCTTTGAGGCTGGGTGCTGATTTTAGGTTTCTCTTCTAATTTTGTAATATAGTATGCAAATCACTCTTAGAGAACCTACTTACCAGGTCAGTGAGGAAGGAGGTTTCCACCAATGATTCTTAACCTCAGGAAAAGAGTAATTTGTTTTAGAAATAAACTCTCCTGATGTGTAACACTGCACTCAGTACATTCTGAAATATGACATGTTGTAGATCCACCCCTTATGTGGGCAAGTTCCTATTGTAGAAACAAGGATGCAGCTGGCTTGATTAAGCTGACAGCACCAAGATATGTGAGAATTTATGATGTGATGATTTTTATATATACTTCATCAGCCAAATATGAAGATAAATTGTATTGAACTAGCAGCTTTCCAGCTGAAGAGTTTAAATTGTTAGTGTGAAATGGAAACTTAATAATGCTGGGATAAGAACCAGGTTTTATTATTGGTGATAGAGTTTGGGTGGATAAATTCTAACCAATTCATTTAAACTTTCCAACTTTATATTATGCGTGAGATAGAATGAAATGGAAAAAATATAGCAATAGGGGAATGTGAAAATAAAAGAAATTTTTTAAAATTCAAAGCACTACAAAGGTTAGCTTCTCTAGGAGAAAACAAATATTTCTGTATTTTAAATTCAACCATGGAGTTTGAGAAGAAATTTATATCATTTGGTTCTACCCTAAACTTACAGAAGGGAGAAGATCAATTAAAAAACTGATTCGCTTTCTGACTTTATCAGTACTTTTCTATGAACCCCAGGCATATTATGCATCTCTCTGGACTACAGCTTCCTTTTATTTAAATTTAGCTCAGTAAATAAGACCTTGCATCCCTGTGGACTGTAACCTGCCAGGCTCCTCTGGTCCATAGAAATCTCTAGGCAAGGATCCTGAAATGTGTTGCCATTCCTTTCTCCAGGGGATTTTCTTGACTCAGGGATCAAACCCAGGTCTCCTACATTGAAGGCAGATTCTTTACTCTCTGAGAGACTAGGGAAACCTAAAAAGATGAGGTGAAAGCCCTTGATTTTGGAGAATTTTCTTGACAATCTATAGAGACTTAGTGTATATAAAAAATTACTTTAAAAATAGGTTCTATACTTAATATTTAAGATAGAAAAACCCAGCTCAATAAATTATGAATTTTCTTGAGAATTTTTAGTTTACCAATCACTGTGTTAAGCTATGGATATACATTTTCTATTTTTAACATTCACCGCAACAATAAGTTGTAGTGTAATCTGCCCACAGTTTCACAGTTGGTAAAGTTGTAGCTTGGATACCTCAAAGATTGTGATTATGAAGTTGTGGTCTTAAAGATATTGCCATTATAAATAAGTTATCACCTTACTGTGTATATAGTGAGTGCTTGTGTCAGAATAATGAAACCATCTTTTAATTCTCTAGCAAATATTTGATGGAATAGATTCCAAATCACAATTTTTTTTTTCCTTCTCTGCTACCTGTCCTTCTTAGAGGTTAGTGTCTGTCAAGCATGTCCTGAAAAAGGTAGTGATGAAGGTTGATTAATTCTACCAGATATGTGAACATTCTACAAAATCTATAAAATTAAGATAGTATAGGACTATACTAATCTATACTACTACGTGTGTAAGAATAGACCAATTATATGGAATAAAAAATTCAGAAAGAGATCCAAGAATATTTGAAAATTTTATGTAAGATTGACATTTCAAATACTGCAAAAATAGATTAACATTTCAATAAACAACATTGGAACAGCTATATAGTCATTTGGGAAAAGAAAAAGTTGGATCCATAACACACACTGCCCAACACAGTAACCCCCAACAACTTCAGTGATCTAAATATAAAGTCAGTCATACAAGCAGGGAAAGTAAACATGAGAAAAATGTGTTACCTGAAAAAACCAGAGGAAGTAAAAGATAATTGGTTCCATTAAAGCAAAACAAACAAACAGAATAAAAAATTTTGTGTGACAGGAACACCAGAGTCAAAATCAAAAGACCATAGTTGGAAGAAACATATCTGTTGCCTTTTATTTTTATCTTAAAAAAGAAACTGATAGACCCAATAATAAAAATACTAAAAGTCACTTAGCAATAATTTTACAAAATAATGCACAGATTTCAAAAATTAAAAAATATTTAAAGACTTATGAGCATCTGAGAAGATGCTCAGATCCAAATTAAATTTTTCCAGAGATGAGAGTGTATATTTCTGATTGGCAAGATCCAAAATTTGTCAACACACACTCTTTAGCAAGATGATAAAGTCTGACATCTTCAAAACTGCTCATGAGAATGCAAAATGAAAAATATATTATGGAAATTATCTGGAAGTATTTAATAAACATCCATAACCTTTTACATTTTATCTAAAAATTTCATTTGTAAAAAATTTTTCATGACCATATTATGCCAAAAGAAAATGTATACAAAAATTTATTTGTAAAAGAAAATATTAAAAACAGCACAAGCATCCTCCCAAAAAAGGCTAATTGAACACACTCCAGCATATTCACACAATTATATACTAACAAAATCATTTATTCAAAAAAATTGAGGAGAGCTTAAAGCTCAACATTCAGAAAATGAAGATCATGACATCCGGTCCCATCATTTCATGGGAAATAGATGGTGAAACAGAGGAAACAGTGTCAGACATTATTTTGGGGGGCTCCAAAATCACTGCAGATGGTGACTGCAGCCATGAAATTAAAAGACGCTTACTCCTTGGAAGAAAAGTTATGACCAACCTAGATAGCATATTCAAAGCAGAGACATTACTTTGTCGACTAAGGTCCGTCTAGTCAAGGCTATGGTTTTTCCTGTGGTCATGTATGGATATGAGAGTTGGACTGTGAAGAGGGCTGAGTGCCGAAGAATTGATGCTTTTGAACTGTGGTGTTGGAGAAGACTCTTGAGAGTCCCTTGGACTGCAAGGAGATCCAACCAGTCCATTCTGAAGAAGATCAGCCCTGCAGTTTCTTTGGAAGGAATGATGCTAAAGCTGAAACTCCAGTACTTTGGCCACCTCATGCGAAGAGTTGACTCATTGGAAAAGACTCTGATGCTGGGAGGAATTGGGGGCAGGAGGAGAAGGGGACGACCGAGGATGAGATGGCTTGATGGCATCACGGACTCGATGGACGTGAGTCTGAGTGAACTCCGGGAGTTGGTGATGGACAGGGAGGCCTGGCTGCTGCGATCCATGGGGTCGCAAAGAGTCGGACACAACTGAGTGACTGAACTGAACTGATAATTATCTTAAGATTTGTGCTTAATAATTTTTTTCTCTCACTGCCAATAAAATTTATTTTTGAATTGTTACACAAGAAATAAAAAGAAATAGACCTTACAAGTCTACATACATATACCTCCCTTTTATTTCTTGATGTATTTTCTTTGCATTTGACAACATCCAGAAGGAAAAAATGAGTGAAATGACAGAAATAGCTACTCCTTATATATTTATGGGTGATGTGAAAAAAACAATAAAACAATAAATCTTAAGAGAAAATAAGAGGAAAATGTCAATAGCTATGACACATACATGTAAAAAATTGTAAGCAAATTTGCTAAGTTGTGATTTGGTGGCTTTTCCTTTTAACTGAATCAGCTCCACTAATGTTCAGAAATTTAGAATAGTTCCAAAATCTCTCCACTATCTCTGTTAAGGCTTGTTTTATTTTGCATTTGTATAGATAAGTATGAGATTAGAGATACCATAATTATTTAGTTTATGTTGTAAATATAATTGAAATAAAGCCAAAAATAGTCTTAGATTGCAGATATTTTAAAAGTATTTAGGAGAATAAATAAAAATCAATTCCAGTTAATAAACTGTTTTTTTTTTTGTTTGTTTTAGCAGTCACAGAAAGAGGTTAAAATCTAGATTGAATGAAATATAGACTGATGTCAATAAAATGGGTGTTAGAAACTCCAAAGTCCATTCCTCAATACAAGAAACTAAAATGCCAGCAAAACTAACAGAATCAACTTGCTGTAACTCTATCAAAAGTGACTTGGAAAGCAATTTTTAAAAAATGACTGAGGAGCAGTAAAAGTACAGTTTTGTATAGTTTTAATTTGCCCTTATCCCATTTCCCACTCCCAACCTCAGTGGTAGACTTAAAAATGACAGCTCACTGTATCATAGCTGTACAAAACAAATTCCTAGAAGAACACACTCAACCGACACTGAGTCAAAGAGAAATAGAAAATTAGAGTGATTCTATAGCAAGTAAAGATTGAATCAGTTTAAACAAACAAGCTTCCAACAACAGCACACAGTACCAAGAAGCCTTCACCACTGAATTCTGCCAAGTGTTATAATGAAAAGTTAATGTCAATCTTTCACAAAACTTCAGAAGAATAGAAGAGGTAGGCATAGTTGCTAACACAATCTATGACGCAAGCATTGCCCTGATATGCAAGCCAGAAAAAGACATCACAAGAACAGAAAACTACAGGCCAATTATCTTATATCTTATATAAATATTAATCCCTTGACAGATCCAAGCAAACCTAATCCAGAAACATATTAAAATTATTACACACCATGACCAAGTGGGATTTATCCCAGAATTTCGAAGGAGGTTCAGTAGAGAAAAAACTGGTCAGTGTCCATACCATAGCAATAGCTTTAAAAAAAAAAAAAAAAGTAATTTCTATAGATGGAGGAAAAGACCTTGATAAAATCTCACATGCTTTCATAATAAATAAACTAAAAAAATAAGAATAGAAGGAAATGTTCTCACTCTGATAAAAGGCAAATATGAAAATTCCACACAAGTACTATTATACTTAATAATTAAAGACTCAAACTTGTCCCTTGAGGTCAGCTCTAGTCACTTCCATTTAATATAATAATAAATGCTCCAGCTGTAGATATGCAGATGATACCATTCTAATGGCAGAACGAGAAGAGGAACTAAAGAGACGCTTGATGAAGGTGAAACAGGAGAGTGAAAAAACTGGCTAAAACTCAACATTCAAAAAAGCTAAGATCATGACATCCAGTCCCATCACTTCATGGTGAATAGGTGGGGGAAAAAATGGAAGTAGTGACAGGTTTTATTTTCTTGAGCTCCAAAATCACTGCAGATGCTGACTACAGCCATGAAATTAAAAGACACTTGTTCCTTAGAAGGAAAACTATGGCAAACCTATACAGCATAGCAAAACCAGAGACATCAGTTAGTCAGTTCAGTAACTCAGTTGTGTCTGACTCTTTGAGACCCCATGGATTGCAGCACTCCAGGCTTTCTGGTCCATCACCAAATCCTGGAGCTTACTCAAACTCATGTCCATAGAGTTGGAGATGCCATCCAACCATCTCATGCTCTGTTGTTCCTTTCTCCTCCTGCCTTCAATCTTTCCCAGCATCAAGGTCCTTTCAAATGAGTCAGTTCTTCACATCAAGTGGCCAAATTATCAGAGTTTCAGCTCCAGCATCAGCCCTTCCAATGAATATTCAGGACTGATTTCCTTTAGGATGGACTCGTTGGATCTCCTTGCAGTCCAAGGGACTCTCAAGAGTCTTCTCCAACACCATACTTCAAGATCATCTATTCTTTGGCATTCAGCTTTCTTTATGGTTCAACTCTCACATTCATAGATGACTACTGGAAAAACCATAGCTTTGACTAGACGAACCTTTGTCAACAAAGACAGACCTCTGTTGGGAGAGGCACCACTTTGCTGAAAATATTCCATATAGTCAAAGCTATGTTTTTTCCAGCATTTATGTACATATGTGAGTGTTGGACCATAATGAAGGATGAGCACCAAAGAACTGATGCTTGTGAACTGTGGTGATGAAGAAGACTCTTGAGAGTCCCTTGGACTGCAAGGAGATCAAACCAGTCAATCTTCAAGGAAATCAACCCTGAGTATTCTTTGGAAGGACTGACACTAAAGCTGAAGCTCTGATATTTTGTCCATTTGATGCCAAGAACTATTCACTGGAAAATACCCCAGATGCTGGGAAAGATTGAAGGCAGAAGAAAAGGGTGGCAGAGGATGCAATGGTTAGATAGCATCAGTGACTCCATGGACATGAATTTGAGCACACTCTGGGAGATGGTGGCAGACAGGGGTGCCTGTCATATTTCATTCCATGGGGTTGCAAAGAGTTAGACATGACTTAGTGACTGAACAACAACCAGAGCTAGCCAGAGCAAGTAAGCGGGAAAAATGGAGATTGGAAAGGAAGAACTGAAGCTAGTCTAGTTGCAAATAACATGAACGTATATGGTGAGGGACAGGAAAGCCTGGCGTGCTGCAGCTCATGGGGTCACAGATTTGGGCAGAACTGAGTGGCTGAACAAAAAATGAACTTATATATGGAAAAGTCTAATAATGTCATACTTTAAAAAATCTGTAAGAGATAATCAGCAAAGTTGTAGTATGCAAGATCAATGTACAAAAACAGTTGTTTCTATACCTCAGAAACGAGTAACTCAAAAATGAAATTAAGAATGCAACTCCATTTACAGTAGCATCTAAAAGAATTGTCTAGTAATCATATTTTAAGAGAAGAAAAAAGATAAAATGTTTAAATAAAATATTTTATTCTACGCAAATGTTCAAAATAATACCATCTTAACACATCATCAATGTAGAATTGTTAATGAGAAATTTTGTGTTCATTTTTCATAATACCTTCAAAATATCATGTGTATTTTACACTTCAAGCATATCTCAATTTGTATGAATCATATGTTAGTTGCTCAATAGCCTCTTGTGACTAGTGGCAATGTTTCAAACAGTGTGGATTTAGATGTTTTAGGAGGATTTCTCAACCTTAGCACTACTGATATCGGTAGATAGATAATTCCTTTTTCTTGGGGGGCTATCCTGTGCATTGGAAGATATTGGTAGCATCTGTGGCCTCTCCTCACTAGATTCCATCAACCTCATGACCCAGTTGTGACAAATAATATGTATATACACAGACATTGCCAACTGTGTCCTGAGGAGCAGAATTATTGCCAGGCAAGAATCACTACTCAGGGGAAGAGCTGTTCTTTCTTCTGAGACTGCTGGCCATAGGAATGAATAAGCCTAGAGTCCCCGGGGCTATCAGTGGACACCGAGTATGAAGCCAGTAAAGCAGTAGCCAAGACACAAAAACGGGAAGATCGAAGTCTTGGTGACCTTGTTTTAGTCACTTGATCAAGACTCACCTGAATGCTATTATATTATCTCTGGATCTTTCTGTGAAATAAACACATTTCTTTCCTTGACCTAAACCACTTTGAATGGCTTTCCTTTAATTGACAGCTGAAATAATCTTAAGCAATTTGTCATTACAACCTAAATACATAAGCGCTCCCTTTCATATGATTTTTCATAGCTTTCGGTTTCCTTCCAAGAGTTACCATCTACAGGATGAACATTATTTTGCATGCTTTATGTTTCAGGTAAAAGTATGCAACTGTAAACTTCGGTTCTTTGCTAAGGTATTTGCATTAACTAGGTCTGTTGTTAACAAAATCTATTCACCAAAATTCTATGATAAGAGAGACTGCTTGTATAACCTTAATTGACTATTGCTTTATTTATTTCTATACCTTCAAAAGATGAAAATTATGAATCCAGTGTGGCAGTTACCACTGGGAATAAAATTGTAGTATTTCTTATATGATCTAATTCACTTTTATCTGAGTTGTACTCAAAAATTATGTTACCCTTGGGTGGTTCTAAAAAATGGAGCTGTAAACTGAATAAAGCTTTAATCATGGAGTAAGCATGTGTCCCTTTCACTGTGTGTGGAATTTTAAGAAAGATACTGGATTTTTCTCTCAAGGGTCTGCTTGATTACTGTTAAAAATTGAACACACTTATTTGAAATAGATGTAGATAAAATAATAATTATTTTAAAAGTAAAGATGGATAAAAGTGTGACTTAAAAGAGGAAATTTTATCTTAATTATATCACTTCTTTAACTCTATTTCAGGTATTTTAACTCAATCACATGATGTTTTGCTCCACATAAACTCTGTAGTACTTTCACATGTACTTATGCTTCTCAACATGTAATATAAGGTAAGTCGCTCAGTCGTGTCCGACTCTTTGCGACCCCATGGACTGTAGCCTACTAGGTTCCTACATCCGTGGGATTTTCCAGGCAAGAATACTGGAGTGGGTTGCCATTTCCTTCTCCAAACATGTAATATATGCAACTATTTTTCAAAAATTACATTAGAAATGTTAGTAGAGAGTATTTTCAATGAGATATAATGTGTCATCTTTTCCTTGTTAAACTTAAGGTATCTACCTACAGTGAAAGATTTTACTTTCTTGGGCTCCAAAATCACTGCAGATGGTGATTGCAGCCATGAAATTAAAAGATGCTTACTCCTTGGAAGGAAAATTATGACCAACCTAGACAGCATATTAAAAAGCAGAGACATTACTTTGCTGACAAATGTCCATTTAGTCAAGGCTATGGTTTTTCCAGTGGTCATGCATGGATGTGAGAATTGGACTATAAAGAAAGCTGAGCACCAAAGAACTGATGCTTTTAAATTGTGGTATTGGAGAAGATGCTTGAGAGTCCCTTGGACTGCAAGGAGGTCCAACAAGTCCATCGTAAAGGAAACCAGTCCTAGGTGTTCATTGGAGGGACTGATGTTGAAGCGGAACCTGTAGTACTTTGGCTACCTGATGCAAAGAGCTGACTCATTAGAAAAGATGCTGATGCTGGGAAAGATTGAAGGCAGGAGGAGAAGGGGATGACAGAGGGTGAGATGCTTGCATGGCATCACCAACGCGATGGGCATGAGTTTGAACAAGCTCCAAGAGATGGGAACGGCTACCCACTCCAGTATTCTGGCCTGGAGAATTCCATGGACAGAGGAGCTTAGCAGGCTTATAATCAGATTTAGAATTCTAGAAGGTTTTATCTTTTAAGAATATGGTATATTTAAATTATCTTAATCTTATTCCTTCTAAGAATATCTATGTATGTATGTATGAATGTATCTCTCTACTTACTTATCTCAATCTATCTATATCTTTATCAGCATGCCATTGATCTAATATTTTGCAAAGTTTACATGATTCCCCATACGACTGCTCATAGCAGAGCTTACATTGTGATGAAATTGTTAACAAACATATTTGGTTTCTCCTATGAAATATCTGTATCCAATAAAAATAGTTTGAAAGAATAAAGAAGCTTAAAGATTTTCAAAGAGCTGGAAAAAATGTAATTCCTGTGAGGACATCTTGTTATTTTTTTGAAAGTGACATTTTGAATCCAGCTTTCCATTCTGTTCTCTCCTTTTCACTGTGTGTGTGTGTGTGTGTTTGTGTGTATGTGTGTGCATTTGAGCCTAGAAAAAGAAAAAAAGAACATGACAGAAACGTCCCAAGTAATGGACTTTCAGGGAAACTACTGTAGAATGGTAAACAGCTGTGTCAGAGCTGGAGATTTAGCTCCTTGTTTCAAACACAACTTTCTAAAAGGAAACTACTAGATACCCTTCTATTTCCAAAAAGAGGGGGATCCTTGACACCTCAAACACAGTTCATTGCCGCTGTTATCTGGATAATTTAGAATGCATTTTGAGATTCTCTGAGAAGAGGAAAAAGTAACAAATAACCAAAAATGCTTATTTTGTCTAATTCATAGCAATCTCACTCAGACAGTCAAAACTGCTAAATTAAATTTAATGGGTGTTAAAAAAAAATAAAAAACAGAGCATGTCTTTAATTACCAAAATTACAGCCATAGATATAGTGTCTCATATTAAGTGTGTGTGTGAGTTGGATGAAAGAATTATATAATTGAAGACATAATTTATTCAAATAATTTAAATGGTTTAAAAAAAAAAGTAAAAAAATCTCCTATTCTTATCCTTAGTGGATGCGTATATGTGTTGATGGTGTTGCGCCCTTGTGTAAACTGCTGAGAGGAGGAAGAAAGAGGTACAGGTGTGGCAGTATAACATGACTACCTGCCTTTTGTTTCACCAATTTTCTTAAACAATACAACTTTTTTATGTGAAATATTCTCACTGGTTATAAACTGGAATCATTAAGAAAGATCACACATAAAGCACCAAACAAGGACCTGAAAATTCTGATTGTCAAAATTTTCCATTTTCCATTCAAGCATGCTTTAGTGATACAAGCTAGAAACAGGGTTTCCCTGATGGCTCAGTGGTAAAGAATCTGCCTGTCATGCAAGAGAGGCGGGTTTAATCCCTGGGTCTGGAAGATCACTTGGAGAAAGAAAAGGCATCTTACTCCAGCATTCTTGCCTGGTCAATCCTGTGGACAGAGGAGCCTGACGGGCTACAATCCACGGGATCACAAATAGCTAGACATGACTTAGCAACTGAGTTTGCACACAAGCCACCATACTGATAAGACTGATAATCTGACTTATAGATTGGGAGAGGTTCTCAGTTCAGTTCAGTTCAGTCGCTCAGTCATGTCCGAGACCCCATGAATCATAGCACGCCAGGCCTCCCTGTTCATCACCATCTCCCGGAGTTCACTCAGACTCACATCCATCGAGTCTGTGATGCCATCCAGCCATCTCATCCTCGGTCATCCCCTTCTCCTCCTGCCCCCAATCCCTCCCAGCATCAGAGTTTTTTCCAATGAGTCAACTCTTTGCATGAGGTGGCCAAAGTACTGGAGTTTCAGCTTTAGCATCATTCCTTCCAAAGAAATCCCAGGGCTGATTTCCTTCAGAATGGACTGGTTGGATCTCCTTGCAGTCCAAGGGACTCTCAAGAGTCTTCTCCAACACCACACTTCAAAAGCATCAATTCTTTGGCACTCGGCCTTCTTCACAGTCCAACTCTCACATCCATACATGACCACAGGAAAAACCATAGCCTTGACTAGACGGACGTTTGTTGGCAAAGTAATGTCTCTGCTTTTGAATATGCTATCTAGGTTGGACATAACTTTTCTTCCAAGGAGTAAGCATCTTCTAATTTCATGGCTGCAGTCACTATCTCCAGTGATTCTGGAGCCCAAAAAAATAAAGTCTGACACTGTTTCCACTGTTTCCCCATCTATTTCCCATGACGTGATGGGACCAGATGCCATGATCTTCGTTTTCTGAATGTTGAGCTTTAAGCCAACTTTTTCTCTCTCCTCTTTCACTTTCATCAAGAGGCTTTTTAGCTCCTCTTCACTTTCTGCCATAAGGGTGGTGTCATCTGCATATCTGAGGTGATTGATATTTCTCCCGGCAATCTTGATTCCAGCTTGTGTTTCTTCCAGTCCAGCATTTCTCATGATGTACTCTGCATATAAGTTAAATAAGCAGGGTGACAATATACAGCCTTGACGTACTCCTTTTCCTATTTGGAACCAGTCTGTTGTTCTAGAAGACAATTATTCCAAAAAATAAGATTCCAAAAGAAATTACCTCTTTGGGCTGATTTCAGGCAAAATTTAATTTGACCAGGAAGTTATTACTTCTAATCAAACACATGAAAGTCTGATGTGTCCTGATTGAAAATCATGTTGGTAACTAAGAGATATTTCTGAGCAGAGTATTATTTGTTCTTAGCTGTTTTGAACCTAAATATTTAAAAGCAATGCTGCCCCATGGGGGGAAAAAAAAGGAAAAAAAAAGAGTATCTTATTACCCAGCTCAAGCCAATTTTCTTGTATGGTTTTCTCTACGTTTGTTGCAATGAATATTTATTTCATAATACTGTTCAGATTCTATGTAGAGGAAAACTAATCATTTCTAAATTCAGTCTCTCTTAACTGATTCTTAAGAGACTAGAGAGAGCTAGGGCAGAAAAGGAAGGATGACACAGGTGCATGAAATAAGTTTTCCCTTGAAAGGCATAAGACCCATTTTTTGCTGTTCCTAGAAAAGTAAATTTTAAATATTTTTACTTACAAAAGCATGAGATTTTTACCTTTTTATAAATAAGCTTTCTGAATTAATTTATCTGTTTTCTCCTTCTGGGATCACTTTATTGAATCTTTGAATTTAAGGTCCAAGGAGTGATGAGTTTCAAATGGAGAGCGTATTTCGAATGTTATGCATTAAAAAAACATTTAAGCTCATGGGACATGTTTTGAATAAATGGGAAATGTTTCAGCGTTGATCCAGCTTTGTATTTCATAAAAATGCAAACTTATGTCACCTTCAGGTTTTCATACATGTTACTAGTTGAGGAAACAAAATGATATTGAGACATGTAAAATTATATTTATGATATGTCAGCCATCATATTTACAATATAGAAAATCAAATATGCCAGTTCACTAAATTGTGATTCAGATTGGTGACTTTTACATGCATTCAATGGTTTAAGGCAAAATGCTATGATTTAAAATAATAAATGTAAATTGGCTTCCCAATAATTCTAGGATCTTAATACATTGAGCTTATTGTGTATATATACAGTTGTTAATTTTTGGCATCAACGCTTTTAACAGGTTGGACTGATTGGCATTACATCCATTGAACATTTGATTGCCAGTTTTCTTTTTCAGTGAAGAACAAATGAGATGCTTATGAAGGTCAGTAAATTATGATTATTAGATCTCAGAGCATACCATCAGATGAGACAGTTAAATAAATGGATAATTACAGGAGATAGTGATATGTGCTAGATAAAGTGTACACACACAAAAGCATTGCAACCACAAGTAAGGTAGTGAATTAGGAGCATGTAGCTCACTGCAAGCCTTGCTAAGGAGGCAATTCTTGAAATAGTCTTGCAAGAAATGATGCTTATCTAACCCACTTCTTTCTCTTACCCTACTCCTTGCTGCCCGCAGCCTTTGTTTTAGTTGTTCCCCTAAATGTGGTTTCTCAGATCTTCTTTTTTTTTTTTTTAATGCTTTTTTTTTTTTTTTTTAATGCTTTCCCAGGACTTTCCATTGGAGAAGGCAATGGCACCCCACTCCAGTGTTCTTGCCTGGAGAATCCCAGGGATGGCGGAGCCCAGTGGGCTGCCATCTGTGGGGTCGCACAGAGTCGGACACGACTGAAGTGACTTAGCAGTAGCAGCAGATCTTCCAGAATTATCATAGATCATACTTGATAATTTTATAGCACATCTGCATGTATGACAGTATATTTGAGTCATAATGTCAATCTGCCTCATCACACCGATCTTCTTGATGACTAGAGGAAAACAGTTTTATTTTATATAGCAGCAACATATGAAAAAATGCCTGTGCTGACATTAAAAAGAATGAATGAAGAAATTAATATAATATTACGGGAAAGCTAGGAGAAAGGTCTTTCCTGAAAGCTGAAATAGCACCTACAAAATGTGATGACGAACATGGCAAGAATTATTTTGTGACACTCGAACTTAGTATGCTTGGACGTGCCTTACCTTCTTCTACTTTATTTTCCAGAACATCAACTTTGGCTAGTTTATGTAATTTATATAGCTATTGCATTAATTTTCTCACCCAATTAAAACACAAGATCATCAGAGTAAGGATCTAGTTCTCTTTTGATTTTGATGTCCTATCAGAACCAAGAAAAAATCCAAGAGCAATTTCAATTGGACAATATTAGAACTGAAATTCAAACTCAGGTCTCAGCTATTCATAAAGTAACTTTTGAAACCAACACTCAAAAATAGACATAATAACTAATGATACTCTTCATAATTTTTTCAACTAAACAATTGCATATTGACAGTTTACTATCATCAAAATGAATTCTAATAATAAAATGTGCAAAAATGAACAAAGTAGAATCTATTATCTTGAGTTAATCATGTTCTACTGTATAATTC
>SJYT01033008.1:169952-210244 GCA_006410635.1 Cephalophus harveyi
TTCAGATAATTACCAATCTAGTTATAGGTAGAAGAGATATTAATTATGACCAGGATAAGAAAGCATTCTATGAAAGAACAGAAATCAATCCTATTTGGGATGATTTTTAAAAGGTTAGTAGATGAGATTGTACTTGAGCTAAAACTTTGAAAATATGCCTTTGTTTTAAAATAAATTGATAAAAAATAAATCCATGCTCTCTAAGGCTAACACCAAACTAATTTATACATGATAAGAGAAGTTGTAGATACATTTTCTGCTCATATGTTTATCATCTGAGGTTCATCATTCAGTTATTTATTACCTGACAACACTTATTCTTGTCTCAGTGATGAAAAATGAGAAGCACCGTATGGAAAGACAAATCATGAGAATCAGAATCTTGCCTAAACTTTTCAACTTCCCATGCCTGGGTGAATTTTCTCCTTGCAGTGAAAGTTTCTGTAGCATTTGTTTTATTATTATTTTCTAAAGAAATATGATAGCTTCTTTACAAAGTGTAAAATTTTAAAAACAGAAACGTGGCATAGACCTTTCAGCCTGAAGAAATCAAACACAAAAATACAACCCCACAAAGGAAACACTGGCAAATGGAGGACGATTCCAAAGTTACCATGTGGGATAGCTGTGATATTGTGTAATGGGGAAATGGGAAAAGTAGATCAAGGAGTGGACTTCTAGTGACACTGATATGTTGGATTTGATTAAACAAGCAATGGAGAGTTAGGAATATGTGCTAATTTGCAGTGTAACAGTTGAATTGAAGAGATCAGAAAATAAACACATAGATCCTCAGGATAATATTTCAGCAAGAAGCTATTGCCCCAGCTAGGGCAATAGAAGCTGAGTAATGCGCGTGAGAGTTCTGTACGGTTTCTATAAAACTTCAAAATGATAGTCACAGGAACACTGAAGAACAGACAGCAGTGTGTGGCTTGTCTTCTTCTGTATTGTGCCCAGTAAACTCCAGACAGACAGCATGAACGTAGAAAAGATGTTAGGGCTAAAAGCTATCATAAAATTATCTCAGAAGTTTTATAATAATGAGATGAATTTCAGGCAGTCCTTTTGAAATAGCTGAATCCCAATATAAATTGGCCAAGCAGAATCACAGACATTGTGAACTTGATAAAGAATTTTCTTTCTAAAAATCCCCCTCCCAAAGATTTTCAGTTAAGAATAGCAAACTAACTTGAAAAATAAAGAGGAAGCAATCATAGCTTAAAACCCCAAATATGTAAATCCTCTCTATATCTGAATGAAAATCTTAGTAATGTAATAGTAAAAAATTCAGTGATAGACTCCAATGAGATGACTTATCAGATACATATAAAGAAAGAAAGAAAGAAAGAAAGTGAAGTCGCTCAGTTAAGTCCGACGCTTTGTAACCCTGTGAACTGTAGCCTACCAGGGTTCTCCATCCATGGGATTCTCCAGGCAAGAGTACTGGGTTACCATGTCCTTCTCCAGGGTATCTTCCCGACCCAGGGATCGCATTGGAGGCAGATGCTTTAACCTCTGAGCCACCAGGGAAGCAGTTTACTTGATATTTAAGTTTGTTTACTTTCTGACATACAAACCTTTCATGGGTGATTAATTATTGTTCTGTCATTTGTAAAATTTTATGTACACTGAGCCATCTATATTTCTACTTTTGCTTTCATAAATAGAAAAGCAGTCATCAACTTGAGGTGAAAATACTGGTAATTATTCACAGATTTTTTTTTCTAGTTGTATTGTTTTAGATGTATGTGTTTACCCTTTTTAATTAAGTGACAAACTATTTTCTGATATGTTGCAAGGTAAGAATCCAGCTCTGTAGTTCAAAATGGTTAGCTTTAACCACAACACCATTTAGCCAATGTTCTATATCTCCCTCATTGAATTCAGATACATTTTTGTTATGTAAGGGCTAATTGCCGGAGAAGGCAATAGCAAGCCACTCCAGTACTCTTGCCTAGAAAATCCCATGGATGGAGGAGCCTGGTGGGCTGCAGTCCATGGGGTCGCTAGGAGTCAGACGCGACTGAGCGACTTCACTTTCACTTTTCGCTTTCACACAATGGAGAAGGAAATGGCAACCCACTCCAGTGTTCTTGCCTGGAGAATCCCAGGGACGGGGGAGCCTGTTGGGCTGCTGTCTATGGGGTCACACAGAGTCGGACACGACTGAAGTGATTCAGCAGCAGCAAGGGCTAATTGCAAAAACACTACCAAATATTGTTATTCATTGATAAATTAAAAAGACCATTCAAATGAATATGTTGAGCATATAGGTAAGACCTTACAAGACAAGAATGTGAAACATTATCAGTCTCTCAAAAATATTCAACTTTTTACGCTAATAGAGTCTATTTAATCTCAGAATGTGTTTAGAGCCACTGAAATGCTTTTGATCTTTGTGCCCTTTTTTTGTAGGGGCAAGGGTGATTGCTTTTAATTGGAGAAAGAAGGGGTCATTTGACTTGGAAAGAAAAAGACAAGAAGTAGACAAACTGAGGAAGATAGAATTTAAGGGATGCTATCTCACTTTCTGATCCTCGACAATTCTTTGGTCTGCTTTCGATATAAGAGAAAAGGTTCCAAAGAGACAGAAGTGTTCATGATGGACTTTGGAGACTATTGACACAGCACATCAACTTTGAGTGCAGGTGATAGACTGGGATGAGAAATTGCTCTGACTGCCTTTTAGGAATCTAGCAGCCTCCAGAGGTTTGGAAGATTTAGGCAAAGCTGAAGATCACCCTTGGTGGATTCTGCATTTCTTACTTTGCCCAGCGGAAGCACATATTCTGCATTAAGTGCCTTAGGAGGAGGCATCCCCGTGGCTAAATGGTAAAGAATCCGCCTGCCAATGCACGAGACACAGGAGACATGGGTTCAATACCTGGGTTGGCAGATCCCTTGAAGGAGGAAATGGCAGCCCATTCTAGTGTTTGGATTGTGCATGAAGGACGGGGGAGCCAAGTGGGCTACAGTCCATAGGATCATAACGAGTCTGACAGGACAGAGCCACTGAGCATGCTTGCCTCATAGGATTAGAAATAGTAAAGGGAGAATAAAATGTTACTTAGCAGGCGCATTTGAGGCCAACCCTTGGGAATTTGAGCAAATAAGTGGATGCCCAGAAGTCAACCTTCTCTCTTAGCATATTGGCTGGTTGGGATGGGAATCACCACAATTTTGCCTGTAATGTCAAATGTGATTCTATTTTGTAGAAACAAAATAGATATCAAGGATAAATTTGAAATCAAAGAAATCCCAAGGCAATTATGGGTGATCCTAATAGCTAATATGATTTGAACTTTCATTTTGCTAGACGGCATTCTATGCACTGTGACTATAATTCATTCTTCTCATATCCGTGTATGGAAATGGCTGGCTTAAAATATGTGATGACAGTAGGTTTGCAGGTTTGTGTCAGACAAATGCCAGCCAGTTATACTTTAAATATCCATAGTAGCCCGAACATTTAGAAATTTTAAGAACATAATTTAGAATCACATGAAGCAGTAAATAGGCTAGTTGAATTCACCAAACAGGAGAGCTGTCTAGGTTGGTGATACTCATTGTAATCTGATCTGAAAATTAGGTAATTAGATGGCTTATTCTCAAGTATGTGGGTTTCTACTTTAACTTTTAGAATTGAAGAACAGAGTAATTGCATAACAAAGCTTAGCCTGATATATTTATATTAAAAATCTCTTTAAAAGGGATAGTTTTATGAAAAACTGAAAGTTTCAATAAAGTGAAACCTTCTCTTAGGTTGGAGCAATCCCACTCCTAGGTATACATAAATACTTATGTTCACATTAATTCCATACATAGATGATTAGAATGGCTTTATTTATAATCATCCCAAACTGAAAACCATTCAGTATATTTCAGCCAGTGAAGGAATAAACCTATTTTCTTCATCCATACAATTGAATATTAACAATTAAAAGGAAAGAACAACTTATAAACACAACAAGGGTTGAATCTCAAAGCATTATGCTAAGAAAGTAAGCTCGTTTCAAAACATTAAGTTTTATACTGTATGAGCTCTTCTATATGACTTTCTAAAAAGCAGAACTATGGTCCAGGAGAAGAATTTGGTGGCTTATGAAAGTAAAGACTGGAGGGAATGTGTGACTAAAAAGGGCAACACAAGATAATTTTGGAGGGTGTGATAATGGAAATCTGTGTCCTAATTGTCTGTACATAATTCTATACGTGCGTTAAAATTCATAGAATTGTAGATCACAAAAGAGTCCATTTTATTTTGAATTAACTTTAAATAAGCTGTGTCTTTTAAGAACTTAAAACATCGTACTAATATGATATGCCCCAAACACAAATATTTACATATAAATGAACAAATTTTAAATCAGGAAAATTTAGAATTGAATGAAGACCTTTTTGAGAAAAGCAAATACTTCATTACTTTACTAGAGAATGGAAATCTTTTCATCTGAGATAAACTGAGTACAGGTAATTACTTCATAGGAAAATCTAGTCTATAAATTTAAGGTAATAGCTTCATAACTATAATTTCAAATATGTTGTGCAAAAGTGAAAGTGTTAGTCTCTCAGTAATGTCCAGCTCTTTGTGACCCCATGTGCTATAGCCCACCAGGCTCCTCTGTCCATGGGATTTTTCAGGCAAGAGTACTGGAGTGGGGTGCCATTCCCTTGCTTCACAACTAGCCAGCCCCTATTTGCAAGGAGCTGAGAAAATGTTGGCAGTCAGAATGGAATTAAGACTGATACTGAACTGTGTCAGAGAAGAATCTACTGACTAGCTCTCGGTCCAGTGTTTTGACAGTTACATTAGAACAAGGGCTTTCACCTTTAAAAAATAGAAATAAAAAATACAACAAAATATTTTAATCTAGTTACACCTTCTATCTTAAATATTGGAGAGTGTCATGGTGGATTTCGCTACTATTTTTTTTTTCCTAACCTGAAATTTTCTTCTGAAAAAGTTGTATGTGAGTGTGTGTGTTTGTGTGAGTGTGTGTGTGCGTGTGAGTGTGTGTGGGTGAGTGTGTGTGTGTGTGTGTGAGAGAGAGAGAGAGAGTTTGGGTTGTATCTGTTGTACCGTTGTTGCTTTATGTCTTCATGGTTCATGTTTGTCACTTGTGAAATCAGTTTAATGGGTTAAGTAGAGTGTAAAGTCCTTTCCAGCTCATTAATATTATCAATTTTACCAGTTCCTTGCTTAAAGACACATAATGGGTTATATTAGCTATATTGTCAGAGAAAATGATTTCTTATTTGATTTTCATATGCAATATAAAAGAATTTCCATCCTTTTAAAGTTAAAAACAATTTATACATGAAAGTCAATTTTTTTTTCCTGACAAGCTAGGGAAATATATGAAAGTTTCTTTAATAAAATGTTTACAAGAGATTTTTGTCAATAATAGAATAGTATCCTGCAATTAGTTCCTGCTCACAGTTCTTTAAACAATCAGCAATTTGCTGTTATTAACAGTGACTGCTCCATTTTGCCAAATTCTAATAACTGATTAATGTTAACTGTCTTCTTTTACAAACTTTATAACCTGATTGGTTAAATTTTTTAATTTAAATTCATTTATTTTAATTGGAGGCTAATTACTTTACAATATTTTATTGGTTTTGCCATACATCAACATGAATCTGCCACGGGTGTACACGTGTTCCCCATCCTGAACCCCCCTCCCACCTCCCTCGCCATGCCATCCCTCTATTCATTTGATTAGTATTGAGCTTAATTTCAATACTTAAAGATTTTTTTCCCCTAGTTTCTGTTCATCTCTCTTATCATTCTGGTATTCATATATTATTTATTTATGAGTTTATGTATTAGAATATCATTATGTTATAATCATTTATGGGCTTCCCTGGTGGCTCAGATGGTAAAGCATCTGCCTGCAATGCGGGAGACCCAGATTCGATTCCTGGGTCGGGGAGTTCCCCTGGAGAAGGAAATGGCAATCCACTCCAGCACTCTTGCATTTATCCAGATTTTTAAAACAACTTTAATGAAGTATGATTTACATGCAAAAAGCTGTACGTAGGTAATGTGTGCAACTTGATGAATTTGGAGACAACCATCACCATAGTCTATGCCACAAACATATTCATCACTTTCAAAAATTTCATGTCATCTTTATTTATCTTTACTGCTGTTTTTGTTATAAACCAACATAAGACTTACTCTTACAAGCTTTAAAGTATACAACGCAGTATTGTAAAATATAGACACTGCTATACAATAGATCTCTAAAACTTATTCATCTTATATAACCCAAGTATTATTCCTTGACTGACACCATCCCCCTAAACCTCCTTCAGTTCATTTCAGTCACTCAATCATGTCTGACTCTTTGCGACCCCATGAATTGCAGCATGCCAGGCCTTCCTGTCCATCACCAACTCCTGGAGTTCACTCAAACTCACATCCACCGAGTCAGTGATGCCATCCAGACATCTCATCCTCTGTCATACCCTTCTCTTCCTGCCCCCAATCCCTCCCAGCATCAGAGTCTTTTCCAATGAAGTCAACTCTTCGTGAGGTGTCCAAAGTACTTCCCCTTAGACCAGGCTAACCAACCTTCTACTCTCTGCTCATCTAGATTTTCCATCTTTAATTTTTGATTGTAAATTGATCCCTATGGTAGATTTTCTGTGGTTCTGTATTTCTGATCAAGTTCTTTTGAAAAGATATATGTTATAGATATTTAAAAAAAAAGATTTGGGATCTGACTGTACAGTATACACATATTTGCATCTTGAACCTTCATTAATATTACATAATAGATACTTTGAATGTCATTGTTGAAAGAAATCCTTTATTAATAACTTATTTTATGTACCATTTTCTGTCATGAAATGAATGGTCATTAATTTCATATTATCTGTATAGTGTTTTCATAATGAACAAACTTATGTGGGATTATTTATCCAATTTCTGATTATGTCCTTACGTTGCATCTCTAGATGCAGATTACTAGATTAAATGCAAGGACTTTAAAAATATTTCTGTACAAATTGCTTTCCACAAATGCTAATATTTGCATCTACACTATGAGAGCTCATCCTATACCGATAGTTTTTATTCTAGTTCTTTTTCTCTCAAGTTTTTATTCTAGTCTTTTTCTTTCAAGATGCAAAGTATATTTATCTGCATTTCATTTTGCTTTATTTTTCAAACCTTATCCTGCTGTTTAGCTTACTTTCAATTATTTACAATATGTGAAATTTCTTCTTATTTAAAGTAAAAATCTAGTTTTATTTTAACCCAAATATTTTTGGGTTTTATTTTCACCAAATATTTCACCACCTGAAAAGTCATTTTAAAATCATCAGTTCAGTTCGGTGGCTCAGCCATGTCTGACTCTTTGTGACCCCATGGACTACAGTACAAAAGGCTTCCCTGTCCATCACCAACTCCCATAGTTTACTCAAACTCATGTCCATTGAGTTGGTGATACCATCCAACTATCTCATCCTCTGTCATCCCCTTCTCCTCCTGCCCTCAATATTTCCCAGCATCAGGGTCTTTTCTAATAAATCAGTTCTTCACAACAGGTGGCCAGAGTACTGGAGTTTCAGCTTCAGCATCAGTTCTTCCAATGAATACTCATGACTGATTTCCTTTAGGATGGACTGGTTGGATCTCCTTGCAGTCCAAGGGACTCTCAAGAGTCTTCTCCAACACCACAATTCAAAAGCATCAGTTTCTCGGTGCTCAGCTTTCTTTAGAGTCCAACTTACATCCATCGTGACTACTGGAAAAACCATAGCTTCGACTGGACAGACCTTTGTTGGCGAAATAAAGTCTCCACTTTTTGATATGCTGTCTAGGTTGGTCATAACTTTTCTTCCAAGGAGTAAGCGTCTTTTTATTCCATGGCTGCAGTCACCATCTGCAGTGATTTTGGAGCCGCCCGAAAATAAAGTCTTCCACTCTTTCCACTGTTTCCCCATCTATTTTCCATGAAGTGATGGGACCAGATGCCATGATCTTAGTTTTCTAAATGTTGAGCTTTAAGCAAGCTTTTTCACTCTCTTCTTTCACTTTCATCAAGAGGCTCTTTAGTTCTTCACTTTCTGCCATAAGAGTGGTATCATCTGCATATCTGAGGTTATTGATATTTCTTCCAACAATCTTGACTTCAGCTTGTGCTTCATCGAGCCCAGTGTTTATCATGATGCACCCCGCATGTAAATTACTTAAGTGGGGTGACAATATACAGCCTTGACGAACTCCTTTCCCGATTTGGAACCAGTCTGTTGTTCCATGTCCAGTTCTACCTGTTGCTTCCTGTCTGTATACAGATTTCTCAGGAGGCAGATCAGGTGGTCTGGTATTCTCATATATTTAAGAATTTTACAGAGATTCTTGTGATCCACACAGTCAAAAGGCTTTGGAATGTCAATAAAGCAGAAGTAAATATTTTTCTGAAACTCTCTTGCTTTTTCAATTATCCAACCAAGAGGGTGTCTGCTATGACCAGTGTGTTCTCTTGGGAAAACTCTGTTAGTCTTTACCCTGCTTCATTCTGTACTCCAAGGCCAAATTGGCCTGTTACTCCAGGTTTTTCTTTTTTTTAAATTTTTATTTTTACTTTATTTTACTTTACAATACTATATTGGTTTTGCCATACATTGACATGAATCTGCCACGGGCGTACATGAGTTCCCAATCCTGAACCCCCCTCCCACCTCCCACTCCATATCATCTCTCTGGATCATCCCCGTGCACCAGCCCCAAGCCTTCTGTATCCTGTATCGAACATAGACTGGCGATTCATTTATTACCTGATAGTATACATGTTACAATGCCTTTCTCCCAAATTATCCCATCCTCGCCCTCTCCCATAGAGTCCAAAAGTCCTTCTATATATCTGTGTCTCTTTTGCTGTCTCGCATACAGGGTTATCATTACCATCTTTCTAAATTCCATATATATGTGTTAGTATACTATATTGGTGTTTTTCTTTCTGGCTTACTTCATTCTGTATAATAGGCTCCAATTTCATCCACCTCATTAGAGCTGATTCAAATGTATTCTTTTTAATGGCTGAGTAATACTCCATGTGTATATGTACCATGGCTTTCTAATCCATTCATCTGCTGATGGACATCTAGGTTGTTTCCTGGCTATTATAAACAGTGCTGCGATGAACATTGGGGTACATGTGTCTCTTTCAATTCTGGTTTCCTTGGTGTGTATGCCCAGCAATGGGATTGCTGGGTCATAAGGCAGTTCTATTTGCAGTTTTTTAAGGAATCTCCACATTGTTCTCCATAGTGGCTGTACTAATTTGCATTCCCACCAACAGTGTAAGAGGGTTCCCTTTTCTCCACACCCTCTCCAGCATTTATTGCTTGTAGACTTTTGGATCGCAGCCATTCTGACTGGCGTGAAATGGTACCTCATTGTGGTTTTAATTTGCATTTCTCCGATAATGGATGATGTTGAGCATCTTTTCATGTGTCTGTTAGCCATCCGTATGTCTTCTTTGGAGAAATGTCTATTTAGTTATTTGGCCCATATTTTGATTAGGTCATTTATTTTTCTGGAGTTGAGCTGCATAAGTTGCTTGTATATTTTTGAGATTAGTTGTTTGTCAGTTGCTTCATTTGCTATTATTTTCTCCCATTCATAAGGCTGTCTTTTCACCTTACTTATAGTTTCCTTTGTTGTGCAGAAGCTTTTAATTTTAATTAGATCCCATTTGTTTATTTTTGCTTTTATTTCCAGTATTCTGGGAGGTGGATCATAGAGGATCCTGCTGTGATTTATGTCGGAGAGTGTTTTGCTTATGTTCTCCTCTAGGAGTTTTATAGTTTCTGGTCTTATGTTTAGATCTTTAATCCACTTTGAGTTTATTTTTGTGAATGGTGTTAGAAAGTGATCTAGTTTCATTCTTTTACAAGTGGTTGAGCAGTTTTCCCAGCACCACTTGTTAAAGAGATTGTCTTTAATCCATTGTATATTCTTGGCTCCTTTGTCGAAGATCAGGTGTCCATAGGTGTGTGGATTTATCTCTGGGCTTTCCATTTTGTCCCATTGATCTATATTTCTGTCTTTGTGCCAGTACCATACTGTCTTGATGACTGTGGCTTTGTAGTAGAGCCTGAAGCCAGGCAGGTTGATTCCTCCAGTTCCATTCTTCTTTCTCAAGATTGCTTTGGCTATTCGAGGTTTCTTGTATTTCCATACATATTGTGAAATTATTTGTTCTAGCTCTGTGAAAAGAAACCGCTGGTAGCTTGACTTCCTACTTTTCATTCCAGTCCCCTATAATGAAAAAGACATCTTTTCTGATTATTAGCTCCAGAAGGTCTTATAGGTCTCCATAGAAATGCCTTGGTCATAGCAAACACCCTTTTCCAACAACACAAGAGAAGACTCTACACATGGACGTAACCAGATGCTCGACACTGAAATAGGATTGATTATATTCTTTGCAGCCAAACATGTAAAGCTCTATACAGTCAGCAAAAACAAGACCAGGAGCTGACTGTGACTCAGAATGTGAACTCCTTATTGCCAAATTCAGACTGAAATTGAAGAAAGTGGAGAAAACCACTAGACCATTCAGGTATGACCTAAATTGAATCCCTTATGACTATACAGTGGAAGTGAGAAATAGATTTAAGGGATTAGATCTGATAGATAGAGTGCCTGATGAACTATGGATGGAGGTTCATGCCATTGTACAGGAGACAGGAATCAAGACCATCCCCAAGAAAAAACAATGCAAAAAAGCAAAATGGCTGTCTGAGGAGGCCTTACAAATAGCTGTGAAAAGAAGAGAAGCAAAGAGCAAAGGAGAAAAAGAAAGATATAAGCATCTGAAGAATAGCAAGGAGAGATAAGAAAGCCTTCCTCAGTAATCAATGCAAAGAAATAGAAGAAAACAATAGAATGGGAAAGACTAGAGATCTCTTCAAGAAAATTAGAGATACTAAGGGAACAGTTCATGCAAAGATGGGCTCGATAAAGGACAGAAATGGTATGGACCTAACAGAAGCAGAAGATATTAAGGAGAGGTGGCAAGAATACACAGAAGAACTGTACAAAAAAGATCTTCATGGCCCAGATAATCACAATGATGTCATCACTCACCTAGAGCCAGACATCTTGGAATGTGAAGTCAAGTGGGCCTTAGAAAGCATCACTATGAACAAAGCTAGTGGAGGTGATGGAATTCCAGTTGAGTTATTTCAAATCCTGAGAGATGACACTGTGAAAGTGCTGCACTCAATATGCCAGCAAATTTGGAAAACTCCGCAGCGGCCACAGGACTGGAAAAGGTCAGTTTTCATTCCAATCCCAAAGAAAGGTAATATCATAAAATTCTCAAACTACCACATAATTGCACTCTTCTCACATGGTAGTGGAGAAGGCAAAGGTACTCCACTCCAGTACTCTCGCCTGGAAAATGCCATGGACGGAGGAGCCTGGTAGGCTGCAGTCCATGGGGTTGCTAAGAGTTGGAGACGACTGAGCAACTTCACTTTGACTTTTCATTTTCATGCATTGGAGAGGAAAATGACAACCCACTCCAGTATTATTGCCTGGAGAATCCCAGGGACTGGGGAGTCTGGTGGGCTGCTGTCTGTGGGGTCGCACAGAGTCAGACACAACTGAAACAACTTAGCAACACATACTAGTAAAGTAATGCTTAAAATTCTCCAAGCCAGGCTTCAGCAATACATGAACAATGAGCTTCCAGATGTTCCAGCTGGTTTTAGAAAAGGCAGAGGAACCAGGGATCAAACTGCTAACACATGCTAGATCATTGACAAAACAAGAGAGTTCCAGAAAAACATCTATTTCTGCTTTATTGACTATGCCAAAACCTTTGACTGTGTGGATCACAATAAACTGTGGAAAATTCTGAAAGAGATGGGAATACCAGACCACCTGACCTGCATCTTGAGAAACCTATATGCAGGTCAGGAAACAACAGTTAGAACTGGACATGAAACAATAGACTGGTTCCTAATAGGAAAAGTAGTATTTCAAGGCTGTATATTGTCACCCTGCTTATTTAAATTGCATGCAGAGTACTCCAGTGTTCTTGCCTGGAGAATCCCAGGGATGGGGGAGCCTGGTGGGCTGCCACCTATGGGGTTGCACAGAGTCGGACACGACTGAAGCGACTTAGCAGCAGCAGCAGCAGCAGCAGCAGAGTACATCATGAGAAACACTAGGCTGGAGGAAGCATAAGCTGGAATCGAGTTTGCTGGGGGAAATATCAATAACCTCAGATATGCAGATGACATCACCCTTATGGCAGAAAGTGAAGAAGAACTAAAGAGCCTCTTGATGAAAGTGAAAGAGGAGAGTGGAAAAGTTCGCTTAAAGCTCAACATTCAGAAAACTAAGATCATGGCATCTGGTCCCATCACTTCATAGAAAATAGATGGGGAAACAGTGTCAGACTTTATTTTGGGGGGGGGGTGCTCCAAAATCACTGCAGATGGTGACTGCAGCCATGAAATTAAAAGATGCTTACTCCTTGGAAGAAAAGTTATGACCAACCTAGATAGCATATTGAAAAGCAGAGACATTACTTTGCCAATAAAGGTCCGTCTAGTCAAGGCTATGGTTTTTCCAGTGATCATGTATGGATGTGAGAGTTAGACTCTGAAGAAAGCTGAGCACTGAAGAATTGA
The DNA here is from genome assembly GCA_006410635.1 of Cephalophus harveyi. Lineage (NCBI taxonomy): Eukaryota > Metazoa > Chordata > Mammalia > Artiodactyla > Bovidae > Cephalophus > Cephalophus harveyi. The sequence goes on from SJYT01033008.1 coordinate 182,619, forward strand.
TACTTTTGAACTGTGGTGTTGGAGAAACCACAGGGTTTCTTCCGTGAAAGGGAAGTCGCTCAATCGGGTCTGACTCTTAGCAACTCCATGGACTGCATCCCACCAGGCCCCTCTGCCCATGGGACTTTCCAGGCAAGAGAACTGGAGTAGGGTGCCATTGCCTTTTCCAGGTCTCATGATTACAAAGCTCAGATACGAATTCTGTTAATTTCAGAGAGCAAAAAAGAGAGCTGTCTCTTGATCGAAAGCTAGCTCTTGGTATTTGTTGCTTAGCTACAGTTTCTTCTGTTGTTGGTTCATTATATACACTTACATATAGAGCCCCTTCTTTTGTCCAATATAATAATCCTAGAAACTTTAAATGAAATATTTAAGAAGATTTGCTGTCTTTGCTATAAATCAGCAGAATGCAGATTTTTTTTATTGTGATTTTACATTCTTTTATTGATGTTTGTTTTAAATTTAGTTATATATACTGTTGGAAAAGGTTTAATTGCAATCAACTTTTCTACTTCATAGAAGCTTATAATTACACTTTAAATATTGTAGCTAGGATATATTATTAGTTCATTCTTTCATTAAATAAATTTGAATATATTTATATTTATTCCTAGAAATATAGATATCTACATAGAGAGAAAGAGAGGTTAGATATAGATTATAGCTACAGTGTGCAAACACTTTGATGTATGACAAAACCAATACAGTATTATAAAGTAAAATAAAGTGAAAAAAAATAAAAACATACTACAACACATTAAAAAAAAGAAAAAATTCTTCTTGCTATATCACAGCTTATCTTCACAGGGCAAGTCAAAACTTATTTCTAGCTAAATAGTAATTTATCTGCAAATATTTTCCCTGTCAACCAAGACTGAAGATGTAAAAGGGGCTTTCTAATATTCACACAAATAGCTGAGCAGACAAATGTACTATCTTTTAATAAATGAGATTCCCTTTGCATGTGACTAAGCTTTTGTTACAAATATAAAAAGCTATATATTTTGCATCTGTTTATGGGTCATTGAGCTGAATAGAAGTGAAGTTTCAATCAGATTGAGGAGAAATGTGCTCTAATAGCTGACACTGCTTAGATTAAGACCTATTTCATCAGTGATCTGAGTAGAACTCCAATAAACTGAGAACTTGTGGCAGATTATGCATAGCACTACAGTGTAATTCTTTGTCCACACTGACTTACAATTATTTAAGAGTCTATTTACAGAATGCTAACAAATAAGCTTCTAGTTACCCCATGTAGTACATTTCCTAACTTTATTTCTTGGTTTACAAGGTGTCAACTTGAAATTGTTGGGTTTTTTCCTTCAAATATTTGAATAAAGTAGAAAATTATGTCCAGGTTGATGTTTGGAAACAAAATAAGATGACACTTCAATCAGAAAATTAGGATATATTTGCACAGTCTTTGTAACGTTACTTATTTGGGAAATGGAAGATCAAGTGTTAAAGTAAAGTGCTTCCATGGGTGAGTGCTTTGTTTTGTTTTTTGATTCATGAAAGGATAATTATATTACAGTGACTAAATATTTATATTACTGTTCCACATATTTGGGCCACGGATTTGATAAAACCTAAAAATATATTAAAATATACTAACATTAAAGTATCTGATAAGTAAATGGTAGTTGCTCAAAATTTGTAAAAATCTAGAAAGTCTGCCAGATTTAGGTTTGAACTAAATGATGTGAAATCATATTCTTGCTTCTATTGTTTTGACTCACGCTATTAATTTAGTTTGGAAAATACTAACATGATTGAGCACAGATTTTTTTTTAATTTTTTTTTTCAAATTTGTATTGAGGACCCTTTCTCAGAATTGATCTCTTTTTTGTACACTTATCTCATATACTCACTTCAGTTTAATGCACATGATGATTGTTGATGCATATGTCTTCTCCCATACATTTGTATATTCCCTATAAAAATGAATTATTCTTTCCAGCTACCCAGAATCAAATATGCTGCTGCGTGAAGAGCATACACTGAATCTTTGTTGGAACTTCCTGAATTTTTTCTTCATTGAAATAAATGTCTAGAATCACATGTCACCAATTAATACTTTTTAAACAGTGAATATTATTAAAATATTTAAGCAGAGAGAAACAGTGTGTATTCCTGACACCCAGTTTAATCCTGTCACTTTATAAATTTTTCATGAAATTTCCATAATCCTAGTGGGGGCAATAATTTAGCAAACATCAGTGACAATAAACACTATACATCTTCTCTGCTTGTTGTTGTTGTTTACTTGCCAAGTCAGGTCTACTCTTTACTGACCCCAAGGACTGTAGCCCACCAGACTCCTCTGCCCATGGGATTTCCCAGTCAAGAATACTGGAAGTGGATTGCCGCTTCCTTCTCCAGGGGATCTTTCCAACCCAGGAACCGAACCTGTATTTCACCCTCGTCATGTGGATTCTTTACCATCTGAGCCACCTGGGAAGTCCTATATACTTTGTTAACAAGGTTTTATTCTCATAATTCTATGGTTCTTTCCTATCTGACCCTTGACATCAATAGATGAGACAAAGATTTCCAAGAATGAAAGTTAATTTTGCTAAAATTCAAGCTGTTAACAAATGGTTAAAATTGTACTAGTTACTGTTTCAGTTTGAGTTATGATTTACCTGCAATGCTATTTAGGGTTTTATGAACTTTGAGTAATATGGAGAAGGGATACACTTGATAGAAATGTCGCCAACCTCCTCAACCTTATTAATTAAGGTAATGCTGCATTGAAAATAATCACAGAGAAAGTGTTACAGGAAATAATCAGGACAGAAACTGCGCATATATTTTTATGACCCATATTGTTTAAAATACTGTTCATTCATTTATCTATTTATGAATTTATCCACAAGACATTTATTAAATATCTATAATTTGAAAGCCATTATCCATTGTGACTAAATACAATTGTCTGTTCTACATCAAAATATTGAAATACAGGAGCTTTATTTATTTTATTGGTTTATATCCCCACAAAACTAGAGTAGAAATTGATTTATTAAATATATCATTGTTGTTTGTTCAAAATAAATGTAGTTGTATTTCAAAAAGAAAGAAATAAAATGCTAGAAATGAGAACAATCTCAAAAATTTACATAATCAAAAAATTTGAGACACATTTTATAAAGTATTTTTATTTTACTTATATGCTTTGTTAGTTCCTTAGAAAGTATGTATTTAGTACCTATCATAATGCAAAGAGCTGACTCTTTAGAAAAGACCCTGATGCTGGGAAAGATGAACGCAGGAGGAGAAGGATACGACAGAGGATGAGATGGTTGGATGGCATCGCCAACTCATTAACATGAGTTTGAGCAAGCTCCAGGAGATGGTGAAGGACAGGGAAGCCTGGTGTGCTGCAGTCCATGGGGTTGCAAAGAGTTGGACACAACTGAGCGATAGCAGCAGCGATAATGTCAAAAGTGCATTATAAACTGAGGTTTCAGCAGTGAGCAAAGCAAATACAGTCTGATTTCATGGAAAATTCAGACTACTGGAGGAGCTCCATAATGATTATATTTTAAGGGGAATATATAATTGCTTACATAATATTTTAAGTTTTATGTATGTTAGGTATAGAGAGCTATAGAAATATATGAAACAGCCCAAGAACTTAATGACTAATTGTATGTGGGAGAAAAAGGTAAAGGATTAAACCTTGGTTCTAGGCTGCATACACTGTTGGAGACATTCACAGATACAGGGATCTTAGATAATTGATTTCACATTTTCATAGGGTATCATTCACAGGTTTGCAATGAAAATCATTAACTTTGGTTTTGGACATAAACTTGGTATGCATTTGAAAGCTGTACGTTTGACAAGGAGACAAATTGTATATACGTGTTGTAAACTTCAATGAAGAAATAATCATGTAACTTATGAGCCACATAGAATAAATGAAACCATAAGATTATAAACAAAAGATACAGAATGAGAAGAAAATAGCACCTCAGATACTGAAATATTTTCATTTCTAATAGTAGTCCTGAGCAAAGAATACAGACTAAAAATAGCCAGATAAATAGAATGAAAAGCAAGACAGTACACTGTTAGATTGATGATGTTAATTATCTCACAATATATTAAAGCATCACATTGTACACATTAAATATGAACCAGTTTTTGTCATCGATACCTCAATAAGTTTATTCTTAATTAATCTTAGTTAGATAAAATTACTTTGCTAAGGTCAAATTTTCACTGTGACAAATATAAGATACTGTACTCCTACTTAATGAATTGGATTTGTTCACCAAATTGCCTTTTTCTGGCCTTCACGCAGAGGAACTACATTTCACAATTCTGGTATTCAAATCAAACTTTTGATATTAAACATAACCTTCACATAACAATTCTATGTCTCCTCCTTTTTTTTTTTTTTTTTTGAGTGCAAATATATTTATTTGGAAAGTCATCCAGAAAATACTGTAAGGGAGTGAAAATCTGAGCCAGAAACAGGAGAAAAACCAATAACCTAGAGGTACATGAATGAACAGGTTCCCACTAAAATCCAAAATCTATGTATTAATTGCTCAAGATAAAGATGAGAACATGTTGTTAGCAAGGAGACATTTGTGCCCTATTTTACATATGCTGCTGCTGCTAAGTCGCTTCAGTCGTGTCCGACTCTGTGCGACCCCATAGATGGCAGCCCACCGGGCTCCCCCATCCCTGGGATTCTCCAGGCAAGAATACTGGAGTGGGTTGCCATTTCCTTCTCCAATGCATGAAAGCGAAAAGTGAAAGTGAAGTTGCTCAGTCGTGTCCGACTCCTAGCGGCCCCATGGACTGCAGCCTACCAGGCTCCTCCATCCATGGGATTTTTCAGGCAAGAGTACTTGGGTGGGGTGCCATTGCCTTCCCCGATTTTACATATATATATATATAAAACCATGACCAAGATTTTTACTATTTCACAAATGCTCCAATAACATTATTTTTGAAAATTAACAATTCTCTTCCCCTGAAATATTTTGATCAAAGTTGACCAAGCTGTTCCGATTCTGGAATTTTAAACAAAATCTAACTAAAACATAAAGTTCTCTGGATGGGGTTAGGCAGTTTTCTAAATACACACAACTCTTCCGCTCTGCCTGTAAAGAGCTCTCAGCCTTGTATTCTGCTGACTTTTCCTTCGGGCTGGCCTTTGATCACTCTTAAGGATCTCCAGCTGTATCACTTCCCTGTGCTTTAACCCCAGTTGGCCTGGCCTCACAGGCCAGACTCTGAAGAGTCTGGGGGACAAATGAAGCCAATCTGACCAGCACCTCCTAATGTAGTCCCCAATAATAGGTGGTAATAGACATTTAATCATTTATTTTGTTCCTCTATATGTGCTATGAAAATTAATAACCTGTAGCTTTTTGCTTTTGTTTAATCAGGAATAAAAGATAACAATGTAGTGTGTTTGTTAGTCTGGTCCCTCCTATATCACTATTCCTAACCTCTCTCACCCACTTCGTTATCTTAAATATGTTTATAAACCTGCCAGCATAGCATCGCGGCTGTGGCTGAAAGGTTGTGAAAATCTGTTCAGAATTGGCCACAGAAGTGCGAAGGCCTCAAAACCCATGTGTACCTCCTCTATAACCTACTATTTCTAAAACTGACCCTTTCTAGGAGATACCTATTCATGAAAACCACAGACTGTATTATTAGTAGGCCATATTAATTTATTTAAGTTAACATTAAGAAAGTATCAAAAATCAAGTGCTAGGCCTGAAGATTGGCAAAGGGTGAACTTGCAGTATTCAGCTCTTAAGCTTTATCAGAAAGGAATCAGGACCCTCTGCCCTATATGCAGATATTAACAGATATAAACTTAGCTGAAGGCCGGGAGGTTATATGTAGTCCAGGGACTACTGATAAATAAATAGCTAAAACTTGCAAAGATACCCCTTGAATGTTATCCATCCTAGCTAATGTCAGTCACCAGCCCAACTTTGCTCAACTGATCAGTTTATACCTGCACTGACACAGTCTCACACGGTGTTCGTTCTCATTAGAAATTGTCATTATTCAACAATAATGACAATTTTTTTTTCTCTCTTAAAATAGCAACAGTAAAAAGGAAAGAGATATAGTTCGTCACTTTCCCAGCTCAGGAGACAGTTCTGATTTGCCAACAGCTTCATGGGTACCATAATCATCAACCAAAAGTCAATCTTCACGATTAGCCTTAGCCACCATATTAGAACATGCTGATGGAGAAAAGAGAAATCATGGACTTGAAAAGAAATGTTTTAAAGTATCATCCATTAATTTTCCTAAGAAATTCTGTCAGCATGCGTAATGGTAATGTAATAAGCAATACTTTATTTTTAAAAATGTACCTGACACATACATTTTATTTTTTTCTTGATAATCAAGGACAGATAATTTGCAAAGTTGAAGATATATATGTGTTTGTTAAATTCAAACTTCATTTACATGTATGCTTTTATTCTACATGTAGTTATACCTGTTGTGTGTATGTGTCTACACATATGTACACATGTATATGTATGGACTACTTGCATCTCTGTTATTGTATTATTACTATACTGGTTAAGACTGAGTTCCAAAGTGTTACCTGTTGATATTCACTTTGAAAATTTTTTTAGAGATAATTACCCTTTGAACAATGTTTCCAGATAGATATACACTTATTTATAATGCTATGTGGAATTATTTTTGATCCTTTGAGTTATGTTAAAAAAACATGAAATTATTAAATAATGTTATTTGAATTAATCATCTCGCTGCCTTTTCTGTAGAAACCAGCTTTTATTTCATGTACTGATGTACCAGATATGATTCTTCATTTTGATATTTATGCCACAAAACTCCTCCAAAGAATGAACTGAAATCACCAGGAATAGAATTCAATTTAAAGTTTCCACATAGCTGGCTGGCAGAAAATTTACTTATAACCTTATACTTGTGATATCACAGTTGGCTTCTCAGTGAAAGATTTCCTGTGAACACTAATTTCTATGACTGAGGAAAAAGGGTGTCTTTTTTGTTTCTATGTGTGTGTGTGTCTGTGTGTGTGTGTATATGAAGTTAATAGTATGAATTGTTTTATTTCTAGCCCCTGAGGTTTTCTATTTATATCTACTTAAATCAATAGTACTGCTTTGCATGGTACTACTATGTAAAGCATTTTAAGCCAAATTCAGACTTAAATTGAAGAAAGTAGGGAAAACCTGTAGGCCATTCAGGTATGACCTAAGTCAAATCCCTTACAACTATACAGTAGAAGTGACAAATAGATTCAAGGGATTAGATCAGATAGGGAAGCTGGAGAATGAACGATGAAGGTTAATGACATTGTACAGGAAGCAAAGATCAAGACCATCCACAAGAAAAACCAAGGGAACATTTCATGCAAAGATGGGCACAATAAAGGACAGAAATTGTAAGAATCTAACAGAAGCAGATGATATTAAGAAGAGGTGGCAAGAATACACAGAAGAACTATACAAAAAAGATCTTCATGACCCAGATAATCACTATAGTGTGATCACTCACCTAGAGCCAGACATCCTGGTTTTCGAAGTGATGTGGGCCTTAGGACATCACTACAAACAAAGCTAGTGGAAGTGATGGAATTCCAGTTGAGCTATTTCAAATGCTGAGAGATGATGCTGTGAAAGTGTTGCACTCAATATGCCAGCAAATTTGGAAAACTCAGCAGTGGCCTCAGGACCGGAAAAAGTTAGTCTTCATTCCAATCCCAAAGAAAGGCAATGCCAAAGAATGCTCAAACTACCGCACAATTGCACTCATTCCACATGCTAGGAAATAATGCTCAAAATTCTCCAATCCAGGCTTCAACAATACATGAACCATGAACTACCAGATGTTCAACCTGGATTTAAAAAATGCAGAGGAACCAGAAATCAAATTGCCAACATCAGTTGGATTATTAAAAAAGCAAGAGAGTTACAGAAATACATCTACTTCTGCTTTATGACTATGCCAAAGTTTTGACTGTGTGGATCACAACAAATTGTCAAAAAGGCTTCAAAAGATGGGAATACCAAACTGGCTGACCTGCCTCCTGAAGGATCTGTATGCAGGTCAAGAAGCAACAGTTAGAACTGGACATGGAACAACAGACTGGTTCCTAATAGGAAAAAAGAGTACCTCAAGGCTGTATATTGTGAGCCTGCTTCTTTAATTTACATGAAGAGTACATCATGAGAAATGCTGGGTCAGATGAAGCACAAGCTGGAATCAAGAATACTGGGAGAAACATCAATAACCTCAGATATGTAGATGACACCACCCTTATGGCAGAAAGCAAAGAAGAACTAAAGAGGCTCTTGATGAAGGTGAAATAGGGGCGTGAAATAGTTGGCTTAAAACTCAACATTCAGAAAACTAAGATCATGGCATCCGGTCCCATCACTTCATGGCAAATAAATAGGTAAACAGTGGAAACAGTGGCAGGCTTTACTTTGGGGGGGCTCCAAAATCACTGCAGATTGTGACTCAGTTCATTTCAGTTCAGTTCAGTCACTCAGTCATGTCCAACTCTTTGTGATCCCATGAATCACAGCATGCCAGGCCTCCCTGTCCATCACCAACTCCCAGAGTTTACCCAAACTCATGTCCATCGAGTCGGTGATGCCATCCAACCATCTCATTCTCTGTCGTGCCCTTCTCCTGCCCCCAATCTCTCCCAGCATCAGGGTCTTTTTCAAAGAGTCAACTCTTCACATGAGGTGGCCAATATATTGGAGTTTCAGCTTCAGCATCAGTCCTTCCAATGAACATCCAGGACTGATCTCCTTTAGGATGGACTGGTTAGATCTCCTTGCAGTCCAAGGGACTCTCAAGAGTCTTCTCCAACACCACAGTTCAAAATCATCAATTCTTCAGCGCTAAGCTTTCTTCACAGTCCAACTCTCACATCCGTACATGACCACTGGAGAAACCATGGCTTTGACTAGATGGACCTTTGTTGGCATAGTAATGTCTCTGCTTTTTAATATACTGCCTACGTTGATCATAACTTTCCTTCCAAGGAGTAAGTGTCTTTTAATTTCATAGCTGCTGCAATCATCATCTGCAGTGATTTTGGAGCCCCCCAAAATAAAGTCTGACACTGTTTCCACTGTTTCACTACCTATTTCCCATGAAGTGATGGGACCAGATGCCATGATCTTAGTTTTCTGAATGCTGAGCTTTAAGCCAACTTTTTCACTCTCCTCTTTCACTTTCATCAAGAGGCTTTTTAGTTCCTCTTCACTTTCTGCCATAAGGGTGGTGTCATCTGCATATCTGAGGTTATTGATATTTCTCCCGGCAATCTTGATTCCAGCTTGTGTTTCTTCCAGTCCAGCCTTTCTCATGATGTACTCTGCATAGAAGTTAAATAAGCAGGGTGACAATATACAGCCTTGACGCACTCCTTTTCCTATTTGGAACCAGTTTGTTGTTCCATGTCCAGTTCTAACTGTTACTTCCTCACCTGCATACAGATTTCTCAAGAGGCAGGTCAGGTGGTCTGGTATTCCCATCTCTTTCAGAGTTTTCCACAGTTTATTGTCATTCACACAGTCAAAGGCTTTGGCATAGTCAAGAAAACAGAAATAGATGGGGTTTTTTGGAACTCTCTTGCTTTTTTGATGATCCAGTAGATGTTGGCAATTTGATCTCTGATTCCTCTGCCTTTTCTAAAACCAGCTTGAACATCTGGAAGTTCACCAGGTGGTCAACACTGAAATCAGATTGATTATATTCTTTGCAGCTAAAGATGGAGAAGTTCTATACAGTCAAAACAAGACTGTGGCTCAGATCATGAACTCCTTATTTCCAAATTCAGACTTAAATTGAAGAAAGTAGGGAAAACCACTGGACTATTCAGATATGATCTAAATCAAATCCCTTATGATTATACAGTGGAAGTGAGAAATAGATTTAAGGGACTAGATCTGATAGAGTGCCTGATGAACTATGAACAGAGGTTCATGACATTGTACAGGAGACAGGGATCAAGAACATCCCCATGGAAAAGAAACACAAAAAAGCAAAATGGCTGTCTTAGGAGTGCATACAAATAGTTGTGAAAAGAAGGAAAGCAAAAGGCAAAGGAGAAAAGGAAAGGTATTCCCATTTGAATGCAGAGTTCCAAAGAATAGCAAGGAGAGATAAGAAAGCCTTCCTCAGTAATCAATGCAAAGAAATAGAGGAAAACAACAGAATGGGAAAGACTAGAGATCTCTTCAAGAAAATTAGAGATACTAAGGGAACAGTTCATGCAAAGATGGGCTCGATAAAGGACAGAAATGATATGGATCTAACAGAGGCAGAAGATATTAGGAAGAGGTGGCAAGAATACACAGAAAACTATACAAAAAAGATCTTCACAACCCAGATAATCACGATGTTGTGATCACTCACCTAGAGTCAGATGTCCTGGAATGTGAAGTCAAGTGGGCCTTAGAAAGTATCATTATGAACAAAGCTACTGGAGGTGATGGAATTCCAGTTGAGTTATTTCAAATCCTGAAAGATGATGCTGTGAAAGTGCTGCACTCAATATGCCAGCAAATTTAGAAAACTTAGCAGTGGCCACAGGACTTGAAAAAGTCAGTTTTCATTCCAATCCCAAGGAAAGGCAATGCCAAAGAATGCTCAAACACCACACGTTTTCACTCATCTCACACGCTCCTAAAGTAATGGTCAAAATTCTCCAAGCCAGGCTTTAGCAATATGTGAACCATGAACTTCCAAATGGTGACTGCAACCATCTAATTAAAATATGCTTACTCTTTGGAAGAAGCTATGACCAACCTAGACAGCATATTAAAAAGCAGAGACGTTACTTTGTCAACAAAGTTCGGTCTAGTCAATGCTATGGTTTCTCCAGCAGTCATGTGAGAGTTGGGCTATAAAGAAAGCTGACTGCCAAAGAAGTGATGCTTTTGAACTATGGTGTTGGAGAAGACTCTTGAGAGTCCCTTGGACTGCAAGGAGATCTAACCAGTTCACCCTAAACAGAATCAGTCCTGAATATTCATTGGAAGGACTGACCCTGAAGCTGAAACTCAAATACTTTGGCTACCTGATGCCATTTGTAAAAAACTGACTCATTTGAAAAGACCCTGGTGCTGGGAAGATTGAAGGCGGGAGGAGAAGGGGATGACAGAGGATGAGATGGTTGGATGGCATCACTAACTCAATCGATTTGAGTTTGAGTAAACTCTGGGAGTTGGTGATGGACAGGGAGGCCTAGCACGCTGCAGTCCATGTGCTTGCAAAGAGTCAGATACGACTGAGCAACTGAACTGACTGACTAACTATGTAAAGCATTTTAAGTCTCTGAATTGCAAAGGACTAATGTAAATGCAAGAGTTATTTGGTTTAATCCAAACCCTTGATCTAAACATAACCTTCACACAACTTTTCTTTCTATATCTCTCTTTTTAAAGTTCATCTTTAAATCCTGTCTCAAAACATTCTGGATTTTTCTATTACTGTGTTTTTGACTATGCCCATCATAAACTGGGACTTCACTGGTGGCTCAATGCTAAAGAATCTGCCTGCCAATGCAGGAGATGCTGGTCAATCTCTGGGTCAGGAAGATTCCCTGAAGAAGGAAATGGCAGTCCACCTCAGGATTCTTGCCTGCAAAATCCCATGGACAGAGAAGTCTTGCAGGCTACAGTCCAAGAGGTCACAAAAGAGACACATGTGGCTTGGTGATTAAATAACAGCAGCAACAATCATAAACTAAGCCATTGCTCCTTGCCTGGGGAACTACAACAACTGCTCATTTGATCATCCCTGGAATAACCCTTGTCACAAACACTCAACGCCCACACTACATTTGTAAGAATCTACTGGATACCTAGCTTTCCTTTTATTGGGCCAAATCATATTTCCCAGCCTACCACTGAGTTATAGCATCTTGCATGACTTTCTATCACAATTAAAATAAAATCTAAATGCAAACTCCAGGCTTCCATGTCACTTCATTATTGTAAAATGCCCTCCAACTCAACAGATGTCCCCGGTTTGTTGAAAATGCCAGACTCTTCATTGCCTGAAATGTTCTCCTTGCTGTTATTAGTGGGTTTTCCTTTCTTTTACAGGTCTTAAAGTTACCTTTCCTAATCTCCCACTAAAATGGAGCTTGTTTTGGTTCTTATTATACAGTGATGATTGACTCCATTGTATCATGATTTTTAATTATTTTTTTTCTTTATTTAGTTTGTTCTATTTTTTATCAGACATGCCTCAAATCTTTAAGCTGCATAAACAAGGGACAAGATCTCTTTTATTATCTCTCATCTTTTGTGTTTAGCTAAATGACTATACATTGTAGAGGCTCAATAAATACTAGTTAAAAGGCTAAATGACAGTTTCTCCCTACACCTCAGTTTATTAATCTTTTTAAAATAAAGGCCAAGAGCTAGATAATCCATATTGTTCTTTTTCACATCAGTGAAAGTAATGTAGTATACTTGAATAAAACAACTTGATGTTTAATTATTTTACCTATATTAACTGTTGAAACCATCCTATTTGAATCATATTTAATTAATATATTTATTGGGTTAGTGGGGTGGGTTAGGGTAAATGTTCATTCTAGTCCAAATCAATTACTATATTGCTTTTATGAAAAGGAGAAACAGTTCAAGGAATGCTGTGTCCTCGCCATTTTTCATTTCACAGTCTTTACTCTGACAGTTTTGAAACTAAAGTGCTGATACACTACTTCCAGTTCACTCAAAAGCAGGAAACAACAAAAATATTGCAGGATGGGGGTACACTATTTTATCAGGTACTGGTTTACTCTTGCTGACTCTAAAGTTTAGATGTTTCAGGTTGGAAGTGATATGTGGTTTTATCCATGTAGTCTACAACTGAAGTATAAACTTCAGTAGCTGGATCCTGAAGAAATGGAACCAATTTAAAATATCAAATAGATTATTTTTGGTGAATCAGGTCATGCACTCTAAATTTCTCCTCTCAGAGTAAGGCACTCCATGCCCTAGATTTCCAGAAGTATTAATATTAGTTCTCAGAGCTCAGGTCTAAGTTCTTCTCCAGGAATTCCTCCATGTTCTCCCTGAAAGATATCCCTTCACCCAATATCACTCATTTCCCCGAGTAGATCCACATTCAATCACCAGTAAATGTACCTTATAGGGTCTGGTACTCAAGGAAGAACTAAAGGAGGAATTAGAATATCTGAAAATCTTGGATCAGTTCCCTGCTGACATCCAGCTCAGTACATGACATTAGGATACATTTTAGACAATATAATTGGTCTTTATTATAATTGGTCTGGTGGGGTGGGATGGGGAGGGAGGTGGGAGGGAGCTTCAAGACGGAGGGGATATATGTATACCTATGACTGATTCATGTTGTTGAATGGCAGAAGCCATCACAATATCGTAATTTTTTCTAATTTAAAATAAAATAAAATTTAATAAACAATGCACAAAGAAAATTTTCCACAAACCAGGTATGCTAAAATACAGAACTACCCAACCTAAACACACACTGGGGCTGATGCTACTCTTACTATTAACATTACTGTTAGGTTTACATATTCAGACTGGAAAATTCTATTTTCTTACAATATTAAACTTACAGCCAAGAGCCTATTTGAAGAAAAAGATTATGTGATCCATATACATAAGCTTGCAAACTTGCCTTCAGGTTTCTAGAGTTGGGAATTTAAACGTCTTCTCATTTTTGTATATGATTATATTGATTGACATGTCTCTCAAATCATGAACTATATCCCATAGACTTCTATGCAACAATACATTAACAAAGAGATTGCCTTAACCTTCATTTATTCACAGTAGGCATCTTTGAAAGCCTGTGCTACAAGACAGGGCTCTGGTTACCTTTTAATTTTCCTGTGGATTTGAATGAGGACTGCTGCTGATGCCAAGTACACAGGGTGATTTTGCACATTTCAAGAGCAGGCAGACGGTAGCAGCAGATGGGACATATTTATAATCCCGAACATCCCTATTGAGCAGCCATTTAAACATCTGGATTTGAGAAAGGGTCACCACTGCTGGAATGAGTTCAAATGTGAGAGAACCTGTTTCATATATCCCATCATGTACATAATGATGGTTAGCAATTCTCAAAAGCATCAGACTTCTCCTGCCTTCATTCTGATTTTTATTTTTTTCCTGAAGCAAGATATCCTCACTGAGCTGAAAAAAAAAAAAAGCCAGGATTATATAGTTAGTACATCCATAAAAGCAATGCATAGCCTTCTATACACTTAGTATATGCCAGACATTGTGATATTCTTCACTTAATCCACTAAACAATCAGCATCGGCCTACAATGCAGGAGACCAGAGTTCAATCCCCGGGTCAGGAAGAACTCCTGGAGAAGGAAATGGCAACCCACTCTAGTATTCTTGCCTGGAAAATCCCATGGATGGAGGAGCCTGGTAGGCTACAGTCTATGGGGTTGCAAAGAGTCAGACATGACTGAGCAGTTTCACTCACATGTGGATTAAGTAACACTGGGACAATTTCCTAGTGGAAGTACCAGGAAAAGAATTTCACCATGGGAGGAATTTCTTACCTGAAAATGACTTCTCTCTACCACTGTAAAAATATCTTCCTTAAATACTGAGATACAGTTGTTTACAAAGATTACCATCCTAGATTCTAACAGTAAATATCACTTCAATTTTCCACCATTTATTTCCCAATGTCATAAAACCCTAGCACTTCCCTGGTGGCTCAGAGGTTAGAGCATCTGCCTGCAATGAGGAAGACCGGGTTCGATCCCTGGGTCAGGAAGATCCCCTGGAGAAGGAAATGGCAACCCACTCCAGTACTCTTGCCTGGAGAATCCCATGGAGGGAGGAGCCTGGTAGCTACAGTCCATGGAGTCGCAAAGAGTCAGACACGCCTGAGCGACAAACTACTACTATTACTATCTATCTGTATCTCTATATATCTATTTATATATGTATTTGCCCCTGGGGATAGGGAGAGGGGAGAATAAGTCACTCATCTTTCAGAGTTTTAAGGTTTTAAGGTTTGACTATTTGACTCATCACGCCGTTAAACAAAAATCAAAACAAACCAAAATTCTTGGAAATGGTTAAGCCACTTAAAACATGATACATCAAGTTGGCCAAAGATTTGTTTGAGTTTTCCCATAATATCTTATGTAAAAATATGAGCAAAAGTTTTGGCCAACCCAGTGGTAACATGTACTATATTTGTTGTTGTTTAATCACTCGGTTGTGTCTGAAGCTTTTGGGTCTCCATGGACTGCAGCCTGCCAGTATCCTCTATCCACGGGACTCCTCAGGAAAGGACGCTAGAGTTTGTTGTCATTGTTGAGCCCACTGGGAACCTCATGTATTTTATTATATATCTCTTCACTCATGTTGCAGCCTTGCCTCTAAATATATAATACACACAATGTATAAAATATATGTATATTATGTGTAAAGTCATACCTCAGAGATATTGCAGGCTTGGTTCCCGACCACCACCCCAATGAAACAAATGTCACATTAAAGTGATTCACAACATTGTTGTTTTAACAGTGCATATAAAAATTATGTGTACACTATAATGAGGTCAAGTAAGTATACAGTAACATTATATCTATGTAACAAGCAATTAATAAACACTTTATTGTTAAAAAGTGGTAATCATCATTCAGGCTTTTAGTGAATGGTAATACTTTTGCTAGTGCATGGTTTGAACTGTTTCAAAAACAATCAAAATATGACAGAGAGACATGAAGTGAGCAAATGATATCGGAAAAGGGAGCCAATAGACTTGGTTGACTCAGAGTTGCCACAAAGCTGCTGCTTCTCCATTTTTTAAGGAAAGCACAGTGTCTGCATTGTGGAGGAGCTAAAAGGCTTTAAGAAAATATTGAAAATGTATTTGTTCTACTCATGATGAAGGTAGGAAGCTGAGACGAGTCTAACAAAGGGTTATGAGCGTTCACTGAGTGCCCAAGGCTGGGAACGGATGACGAAGGGTCAATACGCCCGGCCTTGAGGCGTCTGAAGGCTTTCTTCTGACCACCTGTTTCTGAGAGCAAGGACTGTTGTTTCATGATAAGACTCACTTTAGAGTTTCGCCAAAGCTATGTTATGGCTTGGGCGGTGGAAACTGTATTTTATGCTTAAATGCTTTAATGTTTATCTGGAATGGCTACGTGCAAGTCAGCCTTATGCTCTATTCCCTGAAAATTATAAAACTACACAATTAGATAATAAACTTTGTCAGTCCACTAGAGGCTGTCCCTGAGTGTCCTTTTCAGAGTGTGGTTCTCCGAGCCTTACAGATGGCGCCCAACGTGGGGCTCAAAACAACAAACTGATTTTAAAAAAAGGCCACACTCCTACAAAATGAGGTAAACAAGATGGGACATCAAAAAAATAAAATTCCTTTTGTTCTTCTCATGCATCATTTCTTAAAACAATACAGGGTTAATCTGCCTAAAGAGCAGTTAACTAACTGTTACCAGACAGTGGTTAAATATAGTCCATGGTTCCCCCCCCCCCAAAAAAAAAAACCTTAGATTTACAAACTTAGACCAAAATAAAAAACAATGTTCTAAAAACTTATAGACAGGGGGTAAAAATTCCCCCACAATGGTGGATAACTTGGTCTCTTTTACGGGCCATTATAAAACAATTAAATGGCTCAAAAAGAGATTTAAAGGTTAAAACTGTTTGGTCCCTACATAAATGTAAATTTTAAAAAAAAGATCTATCAGAGGTTTTAAATCAAAAAAATGTCATGCTAGAACAGATTACAGACTGTAACAAAAGTTACAGGTGCTAAAAACAATTAAACAATCAACTTTGCCAGAGGCCCCTGATCTGCCTTTACCTTGCTTTTCCTAAACTCATATTAATAAGCCTCTAACACTGGCCTTTCCGCCCGCTACAACGCTGTCCGCTGCTACTACTCCTCCCTTATTTCCTAACATTCCTCCTCGAGACATGCCTCTTTGTGCGTAGGCTTTTCCGGTCCAATTTAATAATCCTCAACCTAGACATAATCAATGACAATCACCTTATTTTGATTTGCTTACGCAATTCAAAAAGACATATACGTTATATAAACCTACCTCACCCTACTATATAAAATTTCTTAGGGGCTAGGCAGATCAGTGGCTTCATGCAGATTTTTTTACAGTTGTTAAAATGGTCATGACTCCACAACAGCTACTACAATGACAAATGTAGATCACAGATAAAGCCAAATTAATCTTACAAGAACAGCAAAGCAGGGGAAACCCTACTAGACTAAATTTTAAAATTTTCACCGGCACCAGAGCTATGGCTAAAACTGCTGCGCAGTTTTACAATTTGTGCAGCCACCCATATTGTACTAGATTAAAAAAGTAACTATCAGAACATGGGCTAAATCAACAGTTCCACCTCTGATGGATCTTTTATAAAAATATTGTAGGGACCAACTAAAAAATATACTCAATTTATTGATAAATTGAAGGAGGCCATTGATTACGGTCTTAAAGATGCATCTTTGCAAAAAATCATTTTAAAACAATTAGCCTTTGATAATGCTAATGAAGATTGTCAGGCTATTATCAGACCCATTAGGGGACAAAAAAAAGTTATGAAATACTTGAAAGCCTGCAAGAATGTGGGGACAATTCAACATAAAGCTAAAATAGCCGCTTTAAAAACCTTAAAAGTTTCCCAAAAGTCTAAAGTTAAATGTTTAACTACGGCAAGCCGGGACACATGCAGAAGCAGTGTCACTTGCCTCGACAAACAGGTCTTTCTCCCGACAAAGGAGGGGCTATTAAAACTAAACCCCCCAGGCTCTACCCAAGATGTAAAAAAGGGAAATCATTGGCTGACTAAATGCCGCTCTAAATTTGATAAACAAGGTAATGCTTTACCCATTCAGACACCTCCTTCGGAAAAGTAGAACAGGGGCTCTCCCCTAGCCCCATTAAACAAGGAGGACAACAAAATATTACTAAATTAACAGCGGCTATCAGACATAACACATGCATAGACATTCCTACTCCCGAGATATAAAATTATTAATGGTAATCTCTTCTCGGCCTTTTGGCTAAGATCAAGTGTAGTATCTGTTCTTATCAGTTTAATATCTGATATGTCCTCTATCCGAAGACAATATATTAAATAGATTTTTGGAGCAGGGAGTTGGAATAGGAGCTTGCTCCGTCCGCTCCACGCACCGACCTGGTATTGCAGTACTTCCAGGAACGGTGCACCCCCTAACGGGGAATAACCTGCGTCTCCCTAAAAGCAGACTCTCAGAAAGGCTGTTCCCGGTTGAGTCTTTCTGGAGGAAGAGTTTTTTGCGGGGCTCAAACAAGTGCTGATAAATGTCGCTGGATAAAATGGTGTTAAAAAAAAAATTATTAATAGTAAATAATCCTATAAAAATCTTAACTGGATATTTTGGCCCTCTATCAAAAAATACTATAGGCCTCCTATTGGAACAAAACAACACCACCATGTGCAAGATAACTGTACATACTGAGATCATTGATAAAGATTACACGGGTAAAATTGCAATAATGTTACATGTGACTCACAACTTGTATTTAAAAAAGGGTGACAGATTTGCTCAGTTATTTGCTGTTACCTTATGTGCCCTATCTTTTTGCTATTAGACAATTTAAAAGTAATGACTCAATTCTGTCCTGTCCTGTCATTTGTATTCTTGTTTAAATCATAGTGTGCCAATTAATGTTACTAAAGACAGTGTTTTTTTAGTCCAACAAAAGACTAATTTATGGGTTCCAGTTAAAATTTCTAAACCTTGGTCAGATTCCATGTTGTCTTTTGTTCTGAAAAAATCCCTAAAAAAAAAACAAACGTTTTATTGACTAGATTATAGCTACCATAGTGGGTATTATTTCAATTGTAACTGTTGGTACAGTTTCTAAAATGACATTATATAATTCTATTCAAAATCATGATTTCATTACTGCTTAAAAAAAAGATTCTCATGATCTCTGGGCCCAACAAGCTCAGATAGATCAACAAATACAAATCACGACTACCTTCAACAATATTCCCCCTAGGTTATATAATACTGACTTCTATATACACTATCCACTAGTACTTCCTTTTTAAATCCAAAAAATTGGGTACCCCATACGATGGCTTCTTATGCTCTGATCTGTTTATTATTTGTTATTGTTCTTATAAGATTCCAAACGTTATGTGCTCGAGCCACTGCCACCCAAAAAGCAGGAGTAACCATGGCTGCAGCAGTCCTTGCTCTTGAAAAAAAAGGGAAGAAATGTGGAGGAGCTAAAAGGCTTTAAGAAAATACTGAAAATGTATTTGCTCCACTCATGACGAAGGTTGGAAGCTGGGACAAGCCTAACAAAGGGTTTATGAGCATTTACTGAGTGCCCAAGGCTGGGAACGGATGACAAAGGGTCAATACGCCCGGCTTTGAGGCGTCCGAAGGCTTCCGAATGGCTACGTGCAAGTCAGCCTTATGCTCTATTCCCTAAAAATTATAAAACTACACAATTGGATAATAAACTTTGTCAGTCCACTAGAGGCTGTCCCTGAGTGTCCTTTTCACAGTGCGGTTCTCCGAGCCTTACACTGCATAGCACAATAAAACAAGATATTTGTGTATTCACATCTATCTCACTCTCTCTATATGTGTGTGTGTGTGTGTGTGTGTGTGTTAGGATTCAATTCAGTTCATTCTCTCAGTCATGTCTGCCTTTTTGCAACCACATGGACTGCCACATACCAGGCTTCCCTGTCCATCAGCAACTCCTGGAGTTTGCTCAAACTCATGTCCATCGAGTAGGTGATGCCATCCGATCATCTCATCTTTTGTCATCCCCTTCTCCTCCTATAGTCAATCTTTCCCAGCAACAGAGTCTTTTCCAATAAGTCAGTTCTTTACATCAGATGGCCAGAGTATTGGAGTTTCAGCTTCAGCATTAGTCCTTCCAATGAATATTCCTTTCAAAGGACTGATTTCCTTTAGGATTGACTGGTTTGATCTTCTTGCTGCCCAAAGGACTCTCAAGAGTCTTCTCTAATACCTCACAGTTCGAAGGGATCAATTCTTTGACACTCAGCTTTCTTTATGGTCCAACTCTCACATCCATATATGGCTATTGAAAAACCATAGCTTTGACTAGACAGATGTTTATTGGCAAAGTAATGTCTCAGCTTTTTAATATGCTATTTAGGTTTGTCATGACTTTTCTTCCAAGGAGCAAGCATCTTTTAACTTCATGGCTACAGTCACCATCTGCAGTGATTTTGGAGCCCAAGAAAGTAAAGTCTGTCACTGTTTCCATTGTTTCCCATCTGTTTGCCATGAAGTGGTGGGACCAGATGCCATGATCTTCATTTTTTACTGTTGAGTTTTTTTTTTTAACTTTATATATATTTTTTATTTTTTAAATATAAATTTATTTATTTTAATTGGAGGTTAATTACTTTGCAATATTGTATTGGTTTTGCCATACATCAACATGAATCCACCACAGGTATACACATGTTCCCCATCCTGAACCCCCTCTCCACTCCCTCCCCATACCATCCCTCTGGGTCGTCTCAGTGCACCAGCCCCAAGCATCCAGTATCATGCATCAAATCTGAACTGGCAATTCATTTCATATATTATATTATACATGTTTCAATACCATTCTCCCAAATCATCCCACCCTTGCCCTCTAATACAAATGAAGCAACTGACAAACAACTAATCTCAAAAATATATAAGCAACTCATGCACCTCAACTCCAGAAAAATAAATGACTCAATCAAAAAATGGGCCAAAGAACTGAACAGACATTTCTCCAAAGAAGACATACAGATGGCTAACAAACACATGAAAAGATGCTCAACACCACTCATTATCAGAGAAATGTAAATCAAAACCACAATGAGGTGCCATTTCACGCCAGTCAGAATGGCTGCGATCCAAAAGTCTACAAGCAATAAATGCTGGAGAGGGTGTGGAGAAAAGGGAACCCTCTTACACTGTTGGTGGGAATGCAAATTAGTCCAGCCACTATGGAGAACAGTGTGGAGACTGCTTAAAAAACTGCAAATAGAACTGCCTTATGACCCAGCAGTCCCACTGCTGGGCATACACACCGAGGAAACCAGAATTGAAAGAGACACGTGTACCCCAACGTTCATCGCAGCGCTGTTTATAATAGCCAGGACACGGAAGCAACCTACATGTCCATCAGCAGATGAATGGTTAAGGAAGTTGTAGTACATATACACAATGGAGTATTACTCAGGCATTAAAAAGAATGCATTTGAATCAGTTCTAATGAGGTGGATGAAACTGGAGCCTATTATACAGAGTGAAGTAAGCCAGAAAGAAAAACACCAATACAGCATACTAACGTATACATATGGAATTTAGAAAGATGGTAATGATAACCCTGTATGCAAAACAGCAGAAGAGACACAGATGTATACTGTTGAGTTTTAAGCCAGCTTTTTAACTCTCCTCTTTCACTTTCATCAAGATGCTCTTTAGTTCCTCTTCACTTTCTGCCATAAGGGTGGTGTTATCTGCATATCTGAGGTTATTGATTTAGGGTTGAAGTGAAGTGAAAATCACTCAATCGTGTCCAACTCTTTGCAACCCCATGAACTATATGCCGTCCGTGTAATTCTCCAGGCCAGCATACTGGAGTGGGTAGGCATTCCCTTCTCCAGGGGATCTTCCCAACCCAGGGATAGAACCCAGGTCTCCTGTATTGCAGGCGGATTCTTTACCAGCTAAACCACAAGTGAAGCCCAATTTAAGGATAGGATTACTATATCAGAGGAGTGAGGGACATAAGTCTATTGACATATTAATGCATTTATAACTAAACCTAGTTTGCATGGCTATTTACTTAATCAAATATCACTGTTTAAGCTAAAAACTGGGTGGGTTTCATGAAATGATGGCTAAGCCGTAAGAGGACAGAAATATCCCCTACAGACATCACATCCCTGAATGTTCTTCCCTGGGATTACCTCCTTCTCATCTGGTGGCTGTGAGCTTAGAAGCTTCCATCTCTTACCCTCTTTTGCTTGGACTGGCTGCTTCTCACAGGACAGCGCTTTGATGATTTCTGTAGCAGAAACTCAGCACAGTGCAGAGCATGAACACAGTATTGCCAGCAGTTGAATTAGCCACCTCTTCTCATACAAGAAAGCTTTTTCTTTCTATAATATATATTCTGACAACCATTCATCTAATTAGTCTTAGTAGAATTCTCATTTCATTCATATAGGCTACAGAGACATTAATCATTTTCTAAAAACAGTCTCTTATAGCAATTGACCAACAAATGTAACCAACAGTTATTTGCACCTGTGAGCTATCTACTAGATTATGTGCTGTGATGACATCATGATAAAAACTGGACACAGTCTACTGAGAAATGTGGTGGTTGTTTTCCAGTCTCTCAGTAGTGTCCAACTCTTTGTGGCCCCCATGGACTGCAGCATGTGAGGCCTCGCTGTCCCTCACCATCTCCTGGGGTTTGCCCAAGCTCACACCTACTGCAGTGGTGATGCCATCCAACCACCTCATCCTCTGCCCTTCTGCCCTCAATCTTTCTGCCCTTCTGCCCTCAATCTTTCCTGGCATCAGGGACTTTTCCAATCAGTTGGCTGTTCGCATCAGGTGACCAAAATACTGGAGCTTCACCTTCAGCATCAGTCCTTCCAATGAGTATTCAGGGTTGATTTCCTTAAAGATTGACTGGTTTGAACTCCTTGCTGTCCAAGGGATGCTCAATTCTACATCACCAAGAAATGTAAACATACACAAACAGATATCAAAAAGTTTCACGTAAAGTATTTTTTAACATGTAGACTATAAAAAACAATCCTGTGTCAAAGCACATTTTAAGGAACAGAGAAAATCTTTAAATTAAACAATAGAAGGACTGTCCTAACATATGGCAGGAACGGGGAGTATTGTAGCAGAGAAAACAGAAAGAGTGAGAAAATGATGGAGGGAGAAGGTAGGAAATTTGTGAGACCTATGTAAGAATAAATAGCTCATTAAAATGCTTTAACTCCTTTGGCATTAACCAACACTAATTCAGGCTAAATCAGTAAAGAATGCAAAATTATAACTTAATATTTCAAATGTAATAATTATTCATTTTATTTTTATTGATTTGGGGTTTTAACTAAAAGACATTTATACTTGACTTCTGCAACGTTTGATTTTATTTTAAAATCAATACCAAGAGATTTGGAGGGAGACAAAATTATTTTGCAGAATATCGAAGGATTAAATTTGACTTCCAAAGTTTTATTATACTGTTAAATAAATCTCTACAAAGTAGTCCCTGTCAGTCTTATAGACTACTTTATCTTTTATGATGCAGAACAAATGATGCATTTGTCAATATGCACCATAATTAATTTTCCACTGCCTATTTTTCAACTCTCAAAAGATTAATTTTTTTTAAACATAACTTAACTTTAAAATTTGACACTGACCAGGAATTTGTTAGTGCTCCATCACTAGTCTATTCTCTGCTCATCACCAGGGAACAATGGTTATTTCTTTCCAAAGAAAGAATCACATAACCTGAAAGTGGCCAGCAACAATTCTTGTGACATTTCTCTTTGACTGTTATGAAAGGAGAGAAGATGGGAGAGTTATTCACATCAAGCTCCAACAAAATCTCAGTAAACTAACTGCTCCCTCAGGACAAAATTTGCTGCCTTAATAAGATAATCACCCGAGCAATGGGGCCTGTCATTGTGACTTTTTTTTTTTTGGTAATTTTCATTGGAGTGCATAGTTGTTTTACAGCATTAGTTTCTTGCTATACAGCAAAGTGAATCAATCGTACATACACATATATCCACTCTTTTTCACATTTCCTTCCCATTCAAGTCACTACAGAGCATTGAGTTTCCTGTGCTATACCATAGTTTTTAATTAGTTATCTATCTTATATATAGTAGTGTATATATGTCAGTCCTAACTTCCAATTAGTCCAATCCCCCTTCCTCCCTTGGTAGTCATAAGATTGTTCTCTACATCTGTGACTATTTCTACTTTGCAAATAAGTTCATCCATACCATTTTCCTAGATTACACATATAAGTGATATATAATATTTGTTTAATCTTCCTTACTTGCCATTGTGACTTCTAATTTTTCTCAAATAACTTGATTTGCCCCAAATGAAGCTTTAAATATTGTAATATATACAATTCACCTATAGATTAATTGCACATGGATTAGCTATTTTAGGCAAAAATCAAAATGTCTCCCATAGCAGGACTTGGCTCTTTTCACTCCATACTTTCCCAACAGGGTATATATCTATAATCCCTTAACTGAAATTTGAAAATCCATAGGCTTTTAAAAGCTTCAATTTACATAATTTGAGACAAATTTATTTTAAGGCTAAACCTGGTTTGAGCTGCTGTGAGCCTATTTTTGATCTTTGCCCACTTAATGTGAAAATGTACACATTTCAGCTCAAAAATATTAATTATTTGGTATGCATTCAGATTATTTCTGAAATATATTAGAACAATTGCATAAGCGAATGAGGCCCTTTACTGTTGGAAGAAAAACATATTTGCCGTTCAACTGAAGCTTTATTATTTGTAACTTGAGGGCTCCCTTTGTCTCAATATATTGTTAGGTCATATTTTCTTATATAATAATGATTATCCATTTGTGAACTTACTATGAGAAAGGAAAACTTATTACTATTTTCAATCCTAAAGGAAATCAAACCTGAATTTTCATTGGAAGGACTGAGGCTGAAGTTGAAGTTCCAATGTTTTGGCCACTAGATGCAAAGAGCTAACTCATTGGAAAAGACCTCATATTGGGAAAAATTGAAGGCGGGAGGAGAAGCAGGCCACAGAGGATGAGATGGTTGGATGGCACCATTGACTCAATGGACATGAACCTGAGAAAACTCCAGGAGATAGTGAAGGACAGGGAAGCCTGGTGTGCTGCAGTCCATGGGGTCTCAGAGAGTTGGACATAACTGAGTGACATAATGATTAGATGAGAAAAGAGCCTTGAGAGGCAAAATAACAACCACAGCACCACAACTAGAAAGTAGAAATTAGTGAAGGCAAATTTCAAATTCCAAGAATTGGACTAAAAAATGCTCCATCTTCACCTATTTTCTGATCTTTGCTCCATCCTTTCTAACTTTAGAAGGTAACTTAAAGAAAGAAAGATTATCTCAACTTTGATGTTAGAAAAAGCATTTAAATCTATTTAAATAAATAGTTCAGTTTCTTAAATAAGCTACCTTAAAATATATCTAATTTATTTTGAAGAGACAATGGGACTTTATCCTGTTCAGGACACAATATGAGCGTTTCCATGACACATTTACCAACCACTTATATGGACAAGTGGAGAAGGAAATGGCAACCCGCTCCAGTACCTTTGCCCGGAAAATCCCATCGACGGAGGAGCCCAGTAGGCTACAGTCCATGGGGTCACAAAGAGTCGGACACGACTGAGCAATTTCACTATATGGACAACATTCTCTAGCTTATATTTTCCTCCTCTTTGTTATTAATACTCCCTTCTTATTATTTCCTACTTTATAATTTTGAGCATTTTCAGACTTAAATCATCCTCACTGGGGGCTAACTGGTCAGATAAACAATATTTTAATCATGTTTCTTTTGCTATTCAGGTGCAATAAATATCATAGCTAACATGTTGAGCTCTTTCACATCAATAGTCATTAACTAGCTTCTACCAGTTGCATTATAATATTGTTAGCTTCATGCAATTAACGAGCAGTATATCAAATGAGAACACATTTCTCTTAAGATGTATATGTATTAGTGAAATAATGGAATGGCTCTTTGACTAATAGAAATCCAAATTTCAGTTGTCCCTACATTTTTTTTTTAAGTTTCTAAGTATTAGTAAAAATATCATTGTTTAGTACTTGAAAGAAAAATTTGTGTGAGAGAAAAAAAAAAAAATAGCCTAACATCTGGCCTCTTAACAAATGGGACACAGAGGTAAAAATTATTTTGTCATGATTTCACCAGATATTAGTTTACAGATATTTTAGTGTCAGCGACATGTACAGAGACAGAATTTTGTAATGCTTATTTTCTAAGTTAAGTGTAGATAATTTATTCTGGAGGCTAAGGGTTTAAACAGAAAGCATGGAATGGATCAACTCTATACTTCAGCATCGAAGTGAGTTCTAGGGTCATATTTTTTATGACATCTGTACCTTGAGGAATAATGTGGGGCCATCTGGACTTGATTACCTCAAAGTATACTAATATCAGAAAAATCTTTAACGTACCTTTTGCTCCCAGCATCCAATCACCCAGGGTTCTTCTCTACCCTTAGACAGATGCTTATTAGCATTTAGCCAATCTAAGCAACATTCAAGAGTTTTGTTCCCCCTCCCCCCAGAAACTCTGTATGGTTTTGGCGAAACCACCTCTGTCAATATTGTGACCTGAAGTAAAAGAGTACTTGACTAAGAACTTATTATTATTTTTACTCACAGCTGAAACTTGTAAATGTCAGGGAAATAAATTCTAAATGGGAAACAGGATCACAAGGAGTTAATGGATCAATCTCTAACTTTGGTAGACTTGTGAGAAGTTCTGGAACATGTTAAAATCTGACCTGAACTTGTTGAACTTTGACCTCTTCTTTTAAATCTCTGTGCTGGGTACAGTGGTTTCAGAATACCTTTGCTTATACCTAACTTCAAGGAAAAAAAAAAAAACAAAAGAAAAACCTGGGGGATTTAAAGCCTCTCTGGGATGAAGTATAACTAATAAGGGAATCAACATGAATCAGAACTAAACACACACAATTTGTTAACAAGCAAAAGCCATGAAAACTGGGGTCATCTACTATAATCAGTAGACATCAAGAGAACTGAGGATAAAAACTTTATGGAGCTCAAAGGTCAACATTAAATTGATCATCAGCTTTCACCACCATGTCATTCACCAGCTGCGATCAAATTAATTTTGCTTATTTAACTTACACTGATTGTTTTTCATATCTCTGTGAATGAAAGATCATAAAATGGGATGGCATATTTTTACTTTAGTATTGCATGAACTCATTAGGGTAGTAGATACAATTCATTTTTGCAATCTTCAATTTGATGTTCTAAACTTATTCCATGGCAAACCATCACCATCTTATATAGCTTTAAGGAAAATGTGGCTCTTAAAAATGGCTATTATTAATTTTCAAGTATCAAAAAAGTTTTGTTTTTTATGTTAATAAATAAGCAATAAAAAAGGCGTGGCAATCCACTCCAATATTCTTGCCTGGAGAATCCCAAGGACAGAGCAGTTTGGCAGGCTACAGTCCATGGGGTCACAAAGAGTCCAACACAACTGAAGTGACTTAGCATAAAACATGTTAAAGTGTAAATACCCATGGATATAAGAAGGCAATAAAACCACTGATGCCTTTTGATTTGCAAATTGATAAAACTAATTTTAGAAAATAAGTTTATTGCTTGTCAATAACCATCAAAATAATTTTATTGAGCTTTTGATTCAGTAATCATACATTTTAGAATTTATCCTGGTTAATAATATTAAATACATGAACTTATATATTA
>SJYT01033008.1:219317-265821 GCA_006410635.1 Cephalophus harveyi
TCACAGTCCAACTCTCACATCCATACATGACCACAGGAAAAACCATAGCCTTGACTAGACGGACCTCTGTTTGCAAAGTAATGTCTCTGGTTTTCAATATGCTATCTAGGTTGTTCATAACTTTTCTTCCAAGGGGTAAGCGTCTTCTAATTTCATGGCTGCAGTCACCATCTGCAGTGATTTTGGAGCCCCAAAAATAAAGTCTGGCACTGTTTCCACTGTTTCCCCATCTATTTCCCATGAAGTGATGGGACCAGATGCCATGATCTTTGTTTTCTGAATGTTGAGCTTTAAGCCAACTTTTTCGCTCTCCTCTTTCACTTTCATCAAGAGGCTTTTGAGTTCCTCTTCACTTTCTGCCATAAGGGTGGTGTCATCTGCATATCTGAGGTGATTGATATTTCTCCCGGCAGTCTTGATTCCAGCTTGTGCTTCTTCCAGCCCAGCGTCTCTCATGATTACCTACCCTTATTTTACTGCATAATCAGTGTATGGCAAGCTTCCCAGGCGGCTCCAGTGGTAACAACAACAACAACAACAAAAAACAACCTGCCTGAAAGGCAGGAGACATAAGAGCCATGGGTGCCCTCCTTAAGTTGAGAGCATAGCAACCCACTCCAGTATTCTTGCCTGGAGAATCCCATGGACAAAGGAGCCTGGAGGGCTAGTCTATTGGGTCACAAAGAGTCAGACCTGACTGAAGTGACTGAGGATGCAAGCATGCCAGAAAGCACTTTCCAAACTTTTTATTTATATTTATTCATTCACTGTTAATATTCTTATCCTCAACTTGCTGATGAAGGAACTAAACCTAAAAGAGAACAAGTAATTTCTCTAAAGCCGAAAAGGCAGAATTGAAATCCAAGTTCAGAAAAATTTGACATCAAAGCCCAGGTTCATACTCACTACATGTTAACTTCACATTTGTACTTTATTAAAGATAAGTCTATGGAGCAATAGAAGAAACACTTAGCCTTTTAAAAAGAATACGGGTTTGAGACAATAGCATTGAAACATGTAAATTGCCATATGTGAAATAGATTGCCAGTCCAAGTTCAATGCAAGAAACAAGGCACTCAAAGCGAGTTCACTGGGACAACCCTGAGGGAGGGGGAAGGGAGGGAGGTTCAGGATGGGGGACACATGTTCCCCCATAGCTGATTCATGTATGGCAAAAACTGCTACAGTATTGTAAAGTAATTAGCCTCCAATTAAAATACATAATTTAAATAGTTTTTAAAAAGAATGCAGGTACGTCACTGATGATGTGATCTACTCTTTCTAGGAAATAAGTAAAACTTCTTAGAATTGGAAGCCATCAGATTGTCTGTGCTACTGAGACAAGTCCAGTGAACTGCAAAAGATATTACCTCTACGAAGATTTTGCTGATATGTTAACACTGACAAGATTGGTTATCAAAATAATCACTTAACTTTACTGAATTGTATTGGGCAAAAAATACTAGACAGAGATCAAAACGAAAAGGGAAAATGACATACAAAACTTAGCAAAACTTTTTTTGGCAGAGTCTGATTTTCACTCTTTTTTTAATAAATTCTGGGGGCGAGGGCGGGGGGAACTAGACATAATTTCACCATGGCCTCAAAGAGTTTATAGTGGAAAATGCCTGTGATATTAACTCAAACATTTAAACTAATAGGCTAAAAGAGGGGAGGAAATTTGTGGAGAGAGAAGTAAATCCCTCAGTCATAAAGTTATGTGATGCCAATTAAAATGCACTCCCAGGTTGCAAAGCAGCTGCCAAACTGCTGAGTGTTTTCAGAAAATAACTCTGGAAAGGGTCTAGGTGTCACAAGCGCTTTTAACATTCATCCTCAGAGGATTTCATCCACAAAATAACCAGGCAAAAGGCAAGTGAGTTGGCCAAGCACAGAATTCATTTAGCACCTTGGTAGTTCACTTAATTAGAATAAACCCAGACTTCTTTAAGGCTCTTCTGTAAGCCTAAACCTCATCACCACACACTGAATTTTTAATTATGTGGTTCTTAAGAGTCTCTGGGCATGTAATAGGACAGACTGTAAATATAGCCATTAACACACACACACACATACACACATACACACACACACACATACACACACACGCACAGTGCTTTTGGAGAATCTCGCAATGGATTATGATGCTGTTCATGTTACTCTGTCATGATATGAATTTAGTAAAGACAAATATTAACTTCTGCAATACTCAATTTCCTTCTCACAAAGGAAGGATGATCTAGGTGCTGTTTCAAAGTTACTGTTTTGTTTTCAAGATTAAAGAAGATATTTGCAAAGTGCACAGTAGAGTGCTTATGTTATGAATACAACATAATTAACATAACATAATAACATAACTAGCAAATGACATTTAAGCTAGTGTTAGTGAAAATAGTGATGAGTGGAAGTCAGAAGTCCTTAATTTGAGTCTTTTCACTGTCATTAGCTAGATGTACAGTCTTAGAAAAATCTCATTATTATGGTTATCCTCAGGATTCATATAGGTAGCACCAGAACACACTCAGGATATGAGAGTCCTCAATTTTTTTTACAATTTAGCTACAGTTAGACCTATTAAGAATTCTCAGGACTTAATATAGCTAAAGTTAAGTTATATAAGCCTTCCCATGAGGCTGTCCTTTTAAATTCACATTTGAGAGAACCTGTACTTGATAAGAACCTTTTATTAATTTACTTGGGAAAAAATGTCAAGAATAAGTAAATTATAATCTTGTATTACTCTCAAGAGTAGACTGACTCAGTTACTCAGTCCCTGTTTTCAGGCAGTATGACTAAAAAGAACCATAAATAATCTTCCTAGTAAAGCTATCAAAATCATGAAAAACTGAAAGAAGGGTAGAAAGTACCTTTTATATTGTATCAATGACCAGGAATAACAATAAGGAATTCATAGAGGACAGCTCTAAAGTAAAGACCCAAACCCTGGGCCCTTAGGATAAAGCAAAATTGTGCCACAAAGGGTTTCAATGAAATCCGGAAAATTTGAACTTTCTTACCTGTCTGCACAGGAAAGAGGACAGGATGTTATGTCTAGGGTAGCTTCAGGTAAGAAATACAGTGGGAAATACACACACTGCATTGTTCCAATTTTGTGAAAATAGAACATAAATCCTAAGCAAAAATGAAGCAACAAAGAAACAAAGCTTTGAAAAGACAGGGTAAAATTAGCCTTGCAAATTGGTAATCAGAAGTTGACATTTATACACTTATGGTTCAAAACATAAAGCAAAGAGATTTCATTATTATAACTGAATGATAGCAAAAACATTGTGCATCAAAAATTGTGTACTGTGCCTATTTAATGTGCAATTACTGAATTTACATTTTAACCATGAGAACATAAATTATTACAAAACAGGTGGGTTCTTTACCACTAGCACCACTTGGGAAGTCCTCAATCCCCATGAGCACGCTCCAAAAAGTTGCCGTGCTTAGTTGCTCAGTTATGTCCGACTCTTTGTGACCCCATGGACTGTAGCCCCCCAGGCTCTGCTGTCCATGGGGATTCTCCAGGCAAGAATACTGGAGTGGGTTGCCATGCCCTCCTCCAGGGTATCTTCCCAACCCATGGATGGAACCCATGTTGCCCACGTTGCAGGCAGATTCTTAATCATCTGAGTCACCAGGGAAGCCCGTTTCAAAAAGCACTGAAGTCTAAGTTTGGCAGGTTTCCAGGGGATTTAAATCTTTTCTAATTCATCTGTAAATAGAACAGTCTCTCAATTAAAGTGTGAAAGTGAAAGCTGCCCAGCCATGTCCGACTCTTTGCTACCCTATGGTCTATACACTCCATGGAATTCTCCAGGCCAGAATACTGGAGTGGGTAGCCTTTCCCTTCTCCAAGGATCTTCCCAACCTAGGGATCGAACCTAAGTCTCCTGCATTCCTGGCGGATTCTTTACCAGCTGAGCCACAAGGGAAGCTCTAAAGAGTTACAGCAACTTCAAATCCAACTATACATTTATTTACGCTTATCATTTTCAGGAAAAAGGAATGGTCAGTATGTATACATGACTTAGGAAAACATGAAGAGTTAAAAGAGAATCCCTTACCAAGCAGTGTTTCATTTGAGAGGGACCAATTGTAGAGATTGCAAATGACATCATCAGTCACTGAAATTGATGGAGCCTGCTAAGATAACATTCTTCACCCCAGTGTAAACACTGATGGATCCTCCCACGGATGCCTTACATTGCAAGTCTGGGATTTGGTTTATAAGTCTGACAAGTGTGACCTTTAAAATAATGTATTTGCTATAAAATAGGAAAGAAAACTCTTTATAACTAAAATATATTGGCTACAAAATCACTTTCCAGCAAGCAGTCTGATTACAATCAAAATAACACATCAAAATGAAACAGTTTACCTGTGATCAATTTAATGTGGTTGTAAAATGCTAATTATGAGAGAAAACACATTCAAGGTTTGTGGTACCATCTATAAAACTTGCAGAGAATCTAACATTCAGTGATGTGTAGCACATATGGGTAAGCAGATGGCCAAAGTATTATTTTTAAAAACAGGACTTTTGCTGACAAAATACAGAATCGGAATGGTGTGATTGGAAAGCTAAGAGGATGTTATTTATGAGGCAGTAAGCTCATGCTCAGTAATTGGATTCTTGCTAAATGGCAGATAAAAAGGATTTGGGGGGAAAATGAGTGTGTGCATTTACAGAAATGAGTAAGAAATTCTTCTGACAATACATCTATCCAAAATTTTAATCCCAACTCATCACCTTTCACTTCTTTGACTTTTGATGAGTTATAAGAGAAGGAGGCTTACTTTATCACATCAGGCTCGATGCATGCAAAATTTTAACTTATCTCCTTGCTTTCTGATACAGTTCTGGGGGGTGGGGTGCGGGGAATGTTATGAGATCATTCTGGATGTGAACAGATACAAAATAGGTATAAAATATTTTAAAATCTACATACAAAATAGAATATGTCAGTTCAGTTCAGTCACGAGGCCATGTCCAACTCTTTGTGACCACATGGACTGCAGCACACCAGGCTTCCCTGCCCATCACCAATTTCCAGATCTTGCTCAAACTCATGTCCATTGAGTCAGACAATCTTTCCCAGCATCAGGGTCTTTTTTAATGAGTCAGTTCTGTTATATAATAGAATATATAACAAAGATTAAATTGGCCACTCAAGATAACTTGGTTAAAGGGTTTAAATGTTCAGTTATACAATTAATAAGTTCTGGGGATCTAAAGTGTTTATAATTAATAATACTGTAATTGTATATGTTAAATGTGCTGAGAGTATATCTTCTGTTCTCAACATACACATACATAAACACACATGCACAAGGTAACTATGAATTAGTGAATTACCTTAGCTTGACTAAGGTAATTATCTCACAATACATACATATATAAAATTATCATATTGGAAGTATTAAATATATACAATTTTTGTCAATGATGCCTCAAAGAAGTTGGAAAAAATAACTTGCTGATTTTAATACTTCTCTTTTAAACTACATTTGAAATGATTCATTTATACCCCTACTACTCATTATATTCAACCAAGATTTGAAGGGGAACTATATGCCTTCTTGAATTGCTATTAGCTATTAGCTAGCTGAAATCAGGATTATCTCCTGTACATATTTTGTAATCCTAACCAAGCATTAGGCTTGGCCTGTAGTAAAGGGTAAGAAAAATTTTACTGAATAAATTAATGAAGACCTATTACTTAATTAATGAAGACCTATTATTTAATTAATGAATTTTAAGCCATCACATTTAAAATTGCAGTGATTTTTTACAACAAAAGTCTAACCTCTTCTTAAGGAATGTATTTTAGAAAGGTTTTTTAATAATTCTATAAGAATTTGCTTATATCTCAAGTCCCCTGTCTATAAGTGAACTAGACCTATATTAGAACATACGTGTGAGGTGTAAATTACATTTTTAAGACCTCTAAAATACCAAGTACAGATTTCACTTGTTAACCTCTCAAAATTTATGTAGTTAAGTTTTCTTCATCTTTTACTTAAAAAATTACTTGAAGAAATTAAAATAAATTTCATACCCATATTCTGTCTTTTGCTATACATCATATGTATCTCTTATTACATGTAAAATATGTCTTCAAATATATATTTCCATAATGGAAGCTTAACTAAGAGAAAGTATGCAATTTGTATGTAATATAAAAAATATTTGGGGAGACTAACATTTTATCTAACTCTCTTCATCCTTAAAAAAAGAAAGAAATCTATTCCATCAGATTTTTTTCTTTTCTGTGGACATCACAGACACGGAAGTGTGACCAGCATTCTCCCTCCACCCAATTCTCAGCCATACGACAGACACGGGGTGGGGGAGATTTCTTCTAAGGGACAGTCTTCCCAGGGTGGTCTAGAGCCAGCAAAAGTGCAGTACCAGCCATGCCTTGGTTGATAACATGTAAGGACCACAGAGGAATAATATATTCAATTATCTTACTAAACAAACAAAAGCAAAAGGAAAGCTAGTATGAAACCTCAATAATGCCCTGGCATTCAGAGTTTAAATATAAAAAAAACGATCATCAGAAAACAGTTTAAAAGAGACCAGAACCAACAGGGCCATTTTGGTCGATGTGGAGGAAGCCAGCCGCGCCCCTGCACTGATCTGCCAGGCTTCACTGTAGGAGGTGCGGCGCTCGAAAGAGCAGCCGCATTAGAATCAGCACCGCGGACAGCGCCAGCTCAGTTCAGTTCAGTCGCTCAGTCGTGTCCGACTCCTTGCGACCCCATGAATCGCAGCACGCCAGGCCTCCCTGTCCATCACCATCTCCCGGAGTTCACTCAGACTCACGTCCATCGAGTCCGTGATGCCACCCAGCCATCTCATCCTCGGTCGTCCCCTTCTCCTCCTGCCCCCAATCCCTCCCAGCATCAGAGTCTTTTCCAATGAGTCAACTCTTCGCATGAGGTGGCCAGAGTACTGGAGTTTCAGCTTTAGCATCATTCCTTCCAAAGAAATCCCAGGGCTGATCTCCTTCAGAATGGACTGGTTGGATCTCCTTGCAGTCCAAGGGACTGCTAGCCATCCCTATTAAGGGTACATCTATGCCTGGTGGTGGAGAAGGGAATGGCAACCCACTCCAGTGTTCTTGCCTGGCAAATCCCATGGACTGAGGAGCATGGTGGGCTGCCATCTCTGGGGTCGCACAGAATTGGACACGACTGAAGCAACTTAGCAGCAGAAGAAGAAGAACCCCTAGAAGTAGCTATGCTGCTGCTGCTGCTAAGTCGCTTCAGTCGTGTCCGACTCTGTGCGACCCCACAGACGGCGGCCCACCAGGCTCCCCCGTCCCTGAGATTCTCCAGGCAAGAACACTGGAGTGGGTTGCCATTTCCTTCCCCAGTTAGAAGTAGCTATAGTAAGAATAAACACCCTAGTTCTGTTCCCAGCTTAAAGGCTTTCAGCCTTTCCCTGTTAAATATCAGCAGCAGTATTCCTGATGACTCAGATTATAAAAGCATCTGTCTGCAATAAAGGAGACCTGGATTTGATCCCTGGGTTGGGAAGATCCCCTAGAGAAGGGAATGAAAACCCACTTGAGTATTCTTGCTGAAAAATTACATGGAGAGAGGACCCTGGTGGGCTACAGTCCATGCGGTGACAAAGAGTCCACACGACTGGGCAACTAACACTTTCACTTTCACATGCCCGCTGGAGACCAGGCCTGTTACTGGTGCTGGAGCACAGCAACTACCCCAGGACTACACTCTGGATATGAGCTGTGAAGGCAAGATAGAGCACTTCACATTATGTGCCATGCCAACAACCTCAGCACTGATGAGGATGTGTCTCTGGGGAACCTCACGCAGCTGGTAGAGTGACAGATCTCAGATGTAGATGCGCTCTGTGTCTGACTCTTCAAGGCCAAGGTCATGGAGCGATAGCGTGCTGGCTCAGTTTGAGAAGGGAATGGCAACCCACCCCATTGTTCTTGCCTGGAGAATTCCATGGACAGAGGAGCCTGGCAGGCTATATCCATGAGGTTGCAACAAGTAGGACATGACTGAGTGACTAACACACATACACACCACACATACCCTTACCAACATATTAATGCAAAACAACATAGATGAGATTTTGAGTAAGAGAGACCCAATATCAAGTGGAAGAGATGACTTGTCACTCACTAGACATTATGTTCAAAGGAAATCTATGATCAAATCAGGAAGCTTCTCATTAGTAAGATTATGTGTTTTATTCAATTTTGCTTCCTCAGTGCTGGTAGTTATGCCTAGTGTATGCTATATATTCAATATCTGATTAAAAATAGAAGCTTTTTCACCTGGACTCCATTTACTTCCAAGTATCATGTCCCGGTATTAGTCATTACTTTGTCAAAGGTCCGTCTAGTCAAGGCTATGGTTTTTCCAGTGGTCATGTATGGATGTGAGAGTTGGACTGTAAAGAAAGCTGAGCACCAAACAATGGATGCTTTTGAACTGTGGTGTTGGAGAAGGCTCTTGAGAGTCCCTTGGCCTGCAAGGAGATCCAACCAGTCCATCCTAAAGGAAATCAATCCTGGGTGTTCATTGGTAGGACTGATTTTGAAGCTGAAACTCCAATACTTTGGCCACCTGATGCAAAGAGCTGACTCATTTGAAAAGACCCTGATGCTGGGAAAGATTGAAGGCAGGAGGAGAAGGGGACAATAGAGGATGAGATAGCTGGATGGCATCACCGACTCAATGGACATGGATCTGGGTGGACTCCGGGAGTTGGTGATGGACAGGGAGGCCTGGCGTGCATCGGTTCATGGGGTCGCAAAGAGTTGGACACAACCTAGTGACTGAACTGAACTGTATTAGTCAAAATTGTTCCTAAATCCCTCCCTTCCTCCTTCACATTTCTCTTCTCTAAAATCTCAGTTTTACACTTTCTTTAATAGAGCACCTTAGCTCGTGATTTTTCTACTCCTTATCATTACAGTTTTCCATTGATAGCCAACCCTCCACAACCAAAATAACCCATCAAAAGGTTTCTGTTAAATATGTATACACATAAACATAGGCTTCCCTGGCAGCTCAGCTGGGAAAGAATTAGACTGCAATATGGGACACCTGGGTTTGATCCCTGTGTTGGGCAGGTCCCCTGGAGGAGGGCATGACAACCCACTCTTGTATTTTGCCTGGAGAATCCCCATGGCCAGAGAAGCCTCGGGGGCTATAGTCCATGGGGTCACAGAGAATCCCTGTGTCCCTCACTTGAAGAGTCCTTTAGTCTTTCATGACTGACAGACTAAGTACAGTACAGTACAGACACACACAGACACACACACACACACACACATATAAAATTCTCTTTTTCCTCCCATGTCTACTGTGTGTGTGTGTGTGGGGGGGGGAGAACCTTTTATTAATTTACTTGGGAAAAAATGTCAAGAATAAGTAAATTATAATCTTGTATTACTCTCAAGAGTAGACTGACTCAGTTACTCAGTCCCTGTTTTCAGGCAGTATGACTAAAAAGAACCATAAATAATCTTCCTAGTAAAGCTATCAAAATCATGAAAAACTGAAAGAAGGGTAGAAAGTACCTTTTATATTGTATCAATGACCAGGAATAACAATAAGGAATTCATAGAGGACAGCTCTAAAGTAAAGACCCAAACCCTGGGCCCTTAGGATAAAGCAAAATTGTGCCACAAAGGGTTTCAATGAAATCCGGAAAATTTGAACTTTCTTACCTGTCTGCACAGGAAAGAGGACAGGATGTTATGTCTAGGGTAGCTTCAGGTAAGAAATACAGTGGGAAATACACACACTGCATTGTTCCAATTTTGTGAAAATAGAACATAAATCCTAAGCAAAAATGAAGCAACAAAGAAACAAAGCTTTGAAAAGACAGGGTAAAATTAGCCTTGCAAATTGGTAATCAGAAGTTGACATTTATACACTTATGGTTCAAAACATAAAGCAAAGAGATTTCATTATTATAACTGAATGATAGCAAAAACATTGTGCATCAAAAATTGTGTACTGTGCCTATTTAATGTGCAATTACTGAATTTACATTTTAACCATGAGAACATAAATTATTACAAAACAGGTGGGTTCTTTACCACTAGCACCACTTGGGAAGTCCTCAATCCCCATGAGCACGCTCCAAAAAGTTGCCGTGCTTAGTTGCTCAGTTATGTCCGACTCTTTGTGACCCCATGGACTGTAGCCCCCCAGGCTCTGCTGTCCATGGGGATTCTCCAGGCAAGAATACTGGAGTGGGTTGCCATGCCCTCCTCCAGGGTATCTTCCCAACCCATGGATGGAACCCATGTTGCCCACGTTGCAGGCAGATTCTTAATCATCTGAGTCACCAGGGAAGCCCGTTTCAAAAAGCACTGAAGTCTAAGTTTGGCAGGTTTCCAGGGGATTTAAATCTTTTCTAATTCATCTGTAAATAGAACAGTCTCTCAATTAAAGTGTGAAAGTGAAAGCTGCCCAGCCATGTCCGACTCTTTGCTACCCTATGGTCTATACACTCCATGGAATTCTCCAGGCCAGAATACTGGAGTGGGTAGCCTTTCCCTTCTCCAAGGATCTTCCCAACCTAGGGATCGAACCTAAGTCTCCTGCATTCCTGGCGGATTCTTTACCAGCTGAGCCACAAGGGAAGCTCTAAAGAGTTACAGCAACTTCAAATCCAACTATACATTTATTTACGCTTATCATTTTCAGGAAAAAGGAATGGTCAGTATGTATACATGACTTAGGAAAACATGAAGAGTTAAAAGAGAATCCCTTACCAAGCAGTGTTTCATTTGAGAGGGACCAATTGTAGAGATTGCAAATGACATCATCAGTCACTGAAATTGATGGAGCCTGCTAAGATAACATTCTTCACCCCAGTGTAAACACTGATGGATCCTCCCACGGATGCCTTACATTGCAAGTCTGGGATTTGGTTTATAAGTCTGACAAGTGTGACCTTTAAAATAATGTATTTGCTATAAAATAGGAAAGAAAACTCTTTATAACTAAAATATATTGGCTACAAAATCACTTTCCAGCAAGCAGTCTGATTACAATCAAAATAACACATCAAAATGAAACAGTTTACCTGTGATCAATTTAATGTGGTTGTAAAATGCTAATTATGAGAGAAAACACATTCAAGGTTTGTGGTACCATCTATAAAACTTGCAGAGAATCTAACATTCAGTGATGTGTAGCACATATGGGTAAGCAGATGGCCAAAGTATTATTTTTAAAAACAGGACTTTTGCTGACAAAATACAGAATCGGAATGGTGTGATTGGAAAGCTAAGAGGATGTTATTTATGAGGCAGTAAGCTCATGCTCAGTAATTGGATTCTTGCTAAATGGCAGATAAAAAGGATTTGGGGGGAAAATGAGTGTGTGCATTTACAGAAATGAGTAAGAAATTCTTCTGACAATACATCTATCCAAAATTTTAATCCCAACTCATCACCTTTCACTTCTTTGACTTTTGATGAGTTATAAGAGAAGGAGGCTTACTTTATCACATCAGGCTCGATGCATGCAAAATTTTAACTTATCTCCTTGCTTTCTGATACAGTTCTGGGGGGTGGGGTGCGGGGAATGTTATGAGATCATTCTGGATGTGAACAGATACAAAATAGGTATAAAATATTTTAAAATCTACATACAAAATAGAATATGTCAGTTCAGTTCAGTCACGAGGCCATGTCCAACTCTTTGTGACCACATGGACTGCAGCACACCAGGCTTCCCTGCCCATCACCAATTTCCAGATCTTGCTCAAACTCATGTCCATTGAGTCAGACAATCTTTCCCAGCATCAGGGTCTTTTTTAATGAGTCAGTTCTGTTATATAATAGAATATATAACAAAGATTAAATTGGCCACTCAAGATAACTTGGTTAAAGGGTTTAAATGTTCAGTTATACAATTAATAAGTTCTGGGGATCTAAAGTGTTTATAATTAATAATACTGTAATTGTATATGTTAAATGTGCTGAGAGTATATCTTCTGTTCTCAACATACACATACATAAACACACATGCACAAGGTAACTATGAATTAGTGAATTACCTTAGCTTGACTAAGGTAATTATCTC
This sequence comes from Cephalophus harveyi, assembly GCA_006410635.1. NCBI lineage: Eukaryota > Metazoa > Chordata > Mammalia > Artiodactyla > Bovidae > Cephalophus > Cephalophus harveyi. The sequence goes on from SJYT01033008.1 coordinate 231,423, forward strand.
ACAATACATACATATATAAAATTATCATATTGGAAGTATTAAATATATACAATTTTTGTCAATGATGCCTCAAAGAAGTTGGAAAAAATAACTTGCTGATTTTAATACTTCTCTTTTAAACTACATTTGAAATGATTCATTTATACCCCTACTACTCATTATATTCAACCAAGATTTGAAGGGGAACTATATGCCTTCTTGAATTGCTATTAGCTATTAGCTAGCTGAAATCAGGATTATCTCCTGTACATATTTTGTAATCCTAACCAAGCATTAGGCTTGGCCTGTAGTAAAGGGTAAGAAAAATTTTACTGAATAAATTAATGAAGACCTATTACTTAATTAATGAAGACCTATTATTTAATTAATGAATTTTAAGCCATCACATTTAAAATTGCAGTGATTTTTTACAACAAAAGTCTAACCTCTTCTTAAGGAATGTATTTTAGAAAGGTTTTTTAATAATTCTATAAGAATTTGCTTATATCTCAAGTCCCCTGTCTATAAGTGAACTAGACCTATATTAGAACATACGTGTGAGGTGTAAATTACATTTTTAAGACCTCTAAAATACCAAGTACAGATTTCACTTGTTAACCTCTCAAAATTTATGTAGTTAAGTTTTCTTCATCTTTTACTTAAAAAATTACTTGAAGAAATTAAAATAAATTTCATACCCATATTCTGTCTTTTGCTATACATCATATGTATCTCTTATTACATGTAAAATATGTCTTCAAATATATATTTCCATAATGGAAGCTTAACTAAGAGAAAGTATGCAATTTGTATGTAATATAAAAAATATTTGGGGAGACTAACATTTTATCTAACTCTCTTCATCCTTAAAAAAAGAAAGAAATCTATTCCATCAGATTTTTTTCTTTTCTGTGGACATCACAGACACGGAAGTGTGACCAGCATTCTCCCTCCACCCAATTCTCAGCCATACGACAGACACGGGGTGGGGGAGATTTCTTCTAAGGGACAGTCTTCCCAGGGTGGTCTAGAGCCAGCAAAAGTGCAGTACCAGCCATGCCTTGGTTGATAACATGTAAGGACCACAGAGGAATAATATATTCAATTATCTTACTAAACAAACAAAAGCAAAAGGAAAGCTAGTATGAAACCTCAATAATGCCCTGGCATTCAGAGTTTAAATATAAAAAAAACGATCATCAGAAAACAGTTTAAAAGAGACCAGAACCAACAGGGCCATTTTGGTCGATGTGGAGGAAGCCAGCCGCGCCCCTGCACTGATCTGCCAGGCTTCACTGTAGGAGGTGCGGCGCTCGAAAGAGCAGCCGCATTAGAATCAGCACCGCGGACAGCGCCAGCTCAGTTCAGTTCAGTCGCTCAGTCGTGTCCGACTCCTTGCGACCCCATGAATCGCAGCACGCCAGGCCTCCCTGTCCATCACCATCTCCCGGAGTTCACTCAGACTCACGTCCATCGAGTCCGTGATGCCACCCAGCCATCTCATCCTCGGTCGTCCCCTTCTCCTCCTGCCCCCAATCCCTCCCAGCATCAGAGTCTTTTCCAATGAGTCAACTCTTCGCATGAGGTGGCCAGAGTACTGGAGTTTCAGCTTTAGCATCATTCCTTCCAAAGAAATCCCAGGGCTGATCTCCTTCAGAATGGACTGGTTGGATCTCCTTGCAGTCCAAGGGACTGCTAGCCATCCCTATTAAGGGTACATCTATGCCTGGTGGTGGAGAAGGGAATGGCAACCCACTCCAGTGTTCTTGCCTGGCAAATCCCATGGACTGAGGAGCATGGTGGGCTGCCATCTCTGGGGTCGCACAGAATTGGACACGACTGAAGCAACTTAGCAGCAGAAGAAGAAGAACCCCTAGAAGTAGCTATGCTGCTGCTGCTGCTAAGTCGCTTCAGTCGTGTCCGACTCTGTGCGACCCCACAGACGGCGGCCCACCAGGCTCCCCCGTCCCTGAGATTCTCCAGGCAAGAACACTGGAGTGGGTTGCCATTTCCTTCCCCAGTTAGAAGTAGCTATAGTAAGAATAAACACCCTAGTTCTGTTCCCAGCTTAAAGGCTTTCAGCCTTTCCCTGTTAAATATCAGCAGCAGTATTCCTGATGACTCAGATTATAAAAGCATCTGTCTGCAATAAAGGAGACCTGGATTTGATCCCTGGGTTGGGAAGATCCCCTAGAGAAGGGAATGAAAACCCACTTGAGTATTCTTGCTGAAAAATTACATGGAGAGAGGACCCTGGTGGGCTACAGTCCATGCGGTGACAAAGAGTCCACACGACTGGGCAACTAACACTTTCACTTTCACATGCCCGCTGGAGACCAGGCCTGTTACTGGTGCTGGAGCACAGCAACTACCCCAGGACTACACTCTGGATATGAGCTGTGAAGGCAAGATAGAGCACTTCACATTATGTGCCATGCCAACAACCTCAGCACTGATGAGGATGTGTCTCTGGGGAACCTCACGCAGCTGGTAGAGTGACAGATCTCAGATGTAGATGCGCTCTGTGTCTGACTCTTCAAGGCCAAGGTCATGGAGCGATAGCGTGCTGGCTCAGTTTGAGAAGGGAATGGCAACCCACCCCATTGTTCTTGCCTGGAGAATTCCATGGACAGAGGAGCCTGGCAGGCTATATCCATGAGGTTGCAACAAGTAGGACATGACTGAGTGACTAACACACATACACACCACACATACCCTTACCAACATATTAATGCAAAACAACATAGATGAGATTTTGAGTAAGAGAGACCCAATATCAAGTGGAAGAGATGACTTGTCACTCACTAGACATTATGTTCAAAGGAAATCTATGATCAAATCAGGAAGCTTCTCATTAGTAAGATTATGTGTTTTATTCAATTTTGCTTCCTCAGTGCTGGTAGTTATGCCTAGTGTATGCTATATATTCAATATCTGATTAAAAATAGAAGCTTTTTCACCTGGACTCCATTTACTTCCAAGTATCATGTCCCGGTATTAGTCATTACTTTGTCAAAGGTCCGTCTAGTCAAGGCTATGGTTTTTCCAGTGGTCATGTATGGATGTGAGAGTTGGACTGTAAAGAAAGCTGAGCACCAAACAATGGATGCTTTTGAACTGTGGTGTTGGAGAAGGCTCTTGAGAGTCCCTTGGCCTGCAAGGAGATCCAACCAGTCCATCCTAAAGGAAATCAATCCTGGGTGTTCATTGGTAGGACTGATTTTGAAGCTGAAACTCCAATACTTTGGCCACCTGATGCAAAGAGCTGACTCATTTGAAAAGACCCTGATGCTGGGAAAGATTGAAGGCAGGAGGAGAAGGGGACAATAGAGGATGAGATAGCTGGATGGCATCACCGACTCAATGGACATGGATCTGGGTGGACTCCGGGAGTTGGTGATGGACAGGGAGGCCTGGCGTGCATCGGTTCATGGGGTCGCAAAGAGTTGGACACAACCTAGTGACTGAACTGAACTGTATTAGTCAAAATTGTTCCTAAATCCCTCCCTTCCTCCTTCACATTTCTCTTCTCTAAAATCTCAGTTTTACACTTTCTTTAATAGAGCACCTTAGCTCGTGATTTTTCTACTCCTTATCATTACAGTTTTCCATTGATAGCCAACCCTCCACAACCAAAATAACCCATCAAAAGGTTTCTGTTAAATATGTATACACATAAACATAGGCTTCCCTGGCAGCTCAGCTGGGAAAGAATTAGACTGCAATATGGGACACCTGGGTTTGATCCCTGTGTTGGGCAGGTCCCCTGGAGGAGGGCATGACAACCCACTCTTGTATTTTGCCTGGAGAATCCCCATGGCCAGAGAAGCCTCGGGGGCTATAGTCCATGGGGTCACAGAGAATCCCTGTGTCCCTCACTTGAAGAGTCCTTTAGTCTTTCATGACTGACAGACTAAGTACAGTACAGTACAGACACACACAGACACACACACACACACACACATATAAAATTCTCTTTTTCCTCCCATGTCTACTGTGTGTGTGTGTGTGGGGGGGGGTTGTAACCTTTAGTAGAGATGCTCTATAAAGCAAAGTAGACTAAGTTAGATTTTCAATAACACCAGCTGTTCAGAAAGGTTCCCTACTTTCTCGGTACCAATTTGTTGTTTGATTTGCATATTTTAGTATTTTTAATTGGACATATAATATAGGCATTTAGTACATATTTTAAAATATTCTAAAGTATTGAGATTAGATTCAGCTTGCTGATTTGCTTCACTAATCTAAGTCTGTAGAGTAGTTTTCCTCTGGAAATCATTTGTCCTCTATGGTTTTTTTATTTCATTGTGATATATAATATTTATCACATATAACATGTCATTTTTTTTTAACTTTTAATTAATAGCCATAAGTGTAAGTATCATTTCCTGACAAGCCATTGTTATACTGGAAAACTATTGGATTTGGTGGGGCTCAGACCCATGCATACTCTGAGATAGCTACCTTTCAGATATTAATTTTACTCATCTGCAAAATAAACTATCCCTGTCGGACCTGTCTACCTCATTGTCCTGAAGATCAGATGCAGTATTTATTCACAGGATTTTGAAAAGTGATAATTTAAGATATCATTGTCAAAATAATTTCTTATATTTAAATATAATTAAACCAGTTAGATAATACCATTGACAAAACTTTAAATATTTTCTTGATATATGTTCAATAAAAAATAAATATAAGCTTCATTTGAGATGCGCTAGTCAATCCCTAACACTTTAAACATGATTTTGTGAAGAAACTCTAGTACTATCTCAACTGTACTTCCGAGAAGTATAACACAGTTTTATAAAATTTATTCTGTTACCAATATCATAATTGTCTGATTATATATTGCTAATGGGATACCACTTAAACACAAATGCTGGTCTATGTCTACTAATATTATTACTAATGGTGATCTCATATCAGTAAAATATACACCAATTACACAGAAAACATTTTTAAACACAGGAGTGGTTTTCTAATTCAGTTTTATGGTTCTTGTAAAGTTAAATGGGCAAAGTAAGCAAACACATAAATGTCAGGAAAGTAAATTATCTTTATGTCATTTCATTTCCACTGAAATAAAATTTATTTTACTAGAAGCAGAGGTAGAGACATCATTTTAAAAATGAGTTGGAAAATTTCTAAGTTCTCCTTTAACTTTAGAAATGCACGTTTTTCTTCACATTGATCTACATTTCTTTTTAATGATTGCAGGTTCTGAAGCAGTCCTATTTAAGAAGCTCTTCTTTGAAAGTAATTGTAAATGGCAGCACTATTACGGTCTCTTTTTGAAATAGAAGTACCTGTTGACTCTGATAACTCTAGCTGGCCTTTTCCCAGGGCTACCCACTGTCCATACACAGTCCTTGCCAAACCATTTTTATGAGATAGTCTGGCTTCATACAATGGATGACTTCTTTTATCTAAAAAAAGTTATTTCTGTATCTTATAAATCTTCAGTTTAATATGCTTGACTTTTATCTTATTCAGCTTAACACTCAGAGAGATAATCTACTTAGAGGAACACCCTAATATTTGGAATTCAGAGAAACACATAAAACTAAGCATAAGTTAATGTTATTTTAATAGCATGATTTTTATATTTTAAAAATGTTAAAATTCTTCCCATCAGTAACAAAAACTGTTATGAGAATTTAACACAGCCACAATTTCCCTACCCCAGCCACAGTCTGTAAAGAAGAGATAAAATACATTCTACAGAAACCTGAGCCAGAATTTCGCCCAACCATTTTCTTTAAATTGTTTCTTAGGCATATTGCAAGAAAGAGACTAGGTAAAAATATAGATGGAGACAGGATAGTAAAATGAATTTTTTTTTTAATGTCTGTAAAACTTGCAATCTGTCCTAAAAGATCAAATTCTTCTTTCTCATTTAATCCATATGGCTCTTTCCTCCTCTTTAAAGTAGTCAAGTAAACAGGCCTGGTGGCAGTGGGGAAGGACCCTCCCCCAAGACCAACTTTGATTGTTCACTTCACAATGGCATATGACAGACGCTTCCCAGACTTGGCAGAGAAAATCCATCTGAAGTGTCTGCTGGCTGTTATCACATTCCAACCTGCTGGCCACTTGCAAATAGAACTGTTTAAGAGCCAGTTGATCCCTTTCTGCTGCTCTCTGGGAGAGAGTGTTCTCAGAGGCTCAAGCTGCTGCCAAAAGAGGCCTTATGCCACTAATGCAAGGAACAAAACTAATTTTTTTTTAAACTCCAGTGTTACACTAAAAAATTAAATTTAATCAAAATTTAAAAGGTGGGTTGGTGTGAATAGAATAGAACATGAATAGGCAACAAAAAAATTGCCATTTTGAGCACAAAATATTTCAAAAGATTTTATAAAAAAACAAAAAATTAGAAAGATGCTTCTATTCAGACTGGTCAACACCCTTAACAAAGAGGTTGTATAATACCCTGCATATAAACTGCTTTAGAATTGCCCCATATTTATTATTTGTCTCATGATGCTAAGCTTTCCAGATCCTGCAGTGGGCTTGGGATCTGGCTACTGAATAAATGCTGGTAGAAAAAATAATAATAATAAATAAATTGCTAATGGTAAGTTTATGATTGACTACAGCAGTTTTGCTATATCTTACTACTAATGCCCCATATTTTACACTGAAAATGCAGTTTATTTATTTGGGATTAGAGAGTATCCTTATGACTCTCTTGAATTCCCTTGGTTGCCTAGAGATTGGTACCAGGAGCTCTCTGGAGAAAAAAAAAAACTTTTTTGAAGATGCTTAGGTCCCTCACATAAAATGGCTAGTGTGGTGGGTCCTCCTTATCTGGGATCTACATTCACAGATGCAGAGGGTTGACTGCAATTTGTGTTTCCTCTTTTCTTAAAATACTTAACCAATTGTTTGGGGAGAGGGATGACTTTGAATCTCTGAGTACTTTTGGCAGCCTATGGAAATTTATGCTCACCAAGACTTGGGAGTAGGGGAGAGCAGTTACTGGTGTTTAATAGTTCAAATTTCCTCAGTGGCTCAGTGGTAACGAATCTCCCTGCCGATGAAGAAGACATGGGTTCGATCCCGGGTCAGGGAGATTCCCCGGAGAAGGAAAAGGCAACCCAGCCCACTCCAGTATACTTGCCTGGAGGATGCCATGCACAGAGAAGCCTGGCAGGTGACAGTTCATGGGGTCGCAAAAGAGTCAGACACAACTTAGTGATTAAACCAAACAGACAATAATGGGTTAAACAGCTTCAGTTCAGTTCAGTCGCTCAGCCATGACCAACTCTTTGCGACTCCACGGACTGCAGCAGCATGCCAGGCCTCCCTGTCTATCACCAACCCCCGGAGTTTGCTCAAACTCATGTCCTTTGAGTCAGTGATGCCATCCAACCATCTCACCCCTATCGTCCCCTTCTCCTCCTGCCTTCAATCTTTCCCAGCATCAGGGTCTTTTCCAATGCATCGCTTCTTTGCATCAGGTGGCCAAAGTATTGGCCATTAAACATCTTATCATTCACAAAAGAAGAATTATCTGGCTCAAAACATTATAGTGTTGAGGTTGAAAAAACATGCTTTTAAAAAAAAAAACCTGTTCTCCTATAGAGGTTGGTCTGTATTGGGGGTTTTTCCCCAAGCTGAACCTGTGATGTCTACAGACTCTGAGCCACATGATGAACATCTTTTCTTCTCTTTCCTGTCACCCTCTGTGACTGTTAACACATCTTCAGGTAATTACCTGTAGCCAAAGATCAATAAAGTTGCAACTCGGAGCAAATAAGTACATAGATCAAGGTTGTTCCCATTCATTTTCTAGACTTCATCCTAAGGAGAAATTGTGTCTTGAGGAAAGGACTGCTGAAGTCCCATCACTTTTTTCTCTTTACCTAGGGCAAAACTTTTTCTTTTTATTATTTTAAAAATAACTTATTAAAATGCAAAGTTACCTCAATAGAGTCCTGGATCTCCACCTATAAATATATCTGTGAGCACATACACCCACCCAACCTACACACATCTAATCTTTTTTGTTCTTGCTCTGGAAAATCTAAAATCAAAATCTATAATGCAAGATGCATTTGGGCATTTCCTTCTGGACATTTTTTGGACTTCAAAACAGTGATAAATTACAAACATAATGTGGGTAAAGTAAAAATATTAGCTATCTTTCTCTGCCTAATAGTTTGAATGTAAGTGATCTAAGGTAGACAAAATGAATTGGCTCTTGGAATCAGAATTGAGTATAAATTAGTAGCTTTTTGTTCTATAATATGTGTGATTATTAAAACCTAAAGAAAATTTTAAAATAAAAACACAGTAATAAGTAACTTTATGTTTCTTTGATACTTCTCCCTGAACAACACACTTGTAAACTAGAATAGCTTAGGTTCCAAGGCTATAGCGATGTGCTGAACTTTATTATTTTATCTGTTTTACAGTCTTTTCCTTGATGACTTTGTCTTTGATTTCTGTAGGCTAGAAGCTAACCATAAATTCATCCTAGTCCCCGATTTTACTCTTATCTTGAGAGCATGAAGCCAGTTGTTAAACGTGGACCTTTCTCCATTTTGTTGTCATTTAATCCAAGCCTTACATCAGAACTTCTCACTATAAAGAAAAAAAAAAAAAAAAAAAAAAAAGAACCAGCCACCAGTCTAAGTTGGCTGCATTAACTGTTTCTCAAATATCTACCTTGCTTGAATTAATAGCATATCTCTTACTCACATCTTCATGCTTTTACCCTCACCTTCACATTCCGATTCTAGTAATAGAAGCAATAACTCAATTCTTAGTTAGTACCTCTGCTTAAAATTCTAAGTACATTCACAAAACATTTATTTGGTGGTGGGTGGGGAGGGGTTTCTCTATGAACGAGTTTCCTTGATGGCTCAGACTGTAAAGAATCTGTCTGCAGTATAGAAAACCTGGGTTCAATCCTTGGGTCAGGAAGATCCCCTAAAGAAGGGACTGACTTCACTCTAGTATTCTTGACTGGAGAATTCCATGTACAGTGTAGTCTGGCGAGCTACAGTCCATGGGGAGCTGGACACAACTGAGTGACTAACACTTTAACTATCACTTTCTCTATGAATAAATGTCTACCAAGTAAGTGACTGATAAACAAGGCTTTGATAAAATGAGGAGCAAGGACATTAATAGAACAAAGTTTACTCTTAAATATATAAAACAAGACCATAGTGGAGGAAGAGTCATACAGTTGGATCAAGCCAAGTATATGGGCTCATGAAACAGAAATTCCACATTTAATGTTTGAGCTAAAGGAGTTGATACAGTTCATGGGGAACAGTAGATGGGAAAACAATGGAAACAGTGATCTTCTTGGGCTCCACAATTACTGCAGATGGTGACTGCAGCCATGAAATAAAAGATGCTCACTCCTTGGAAGAAAAGCTATGCAAACCTAGACAGCATATTAAAAAGCAGAGACATTACTTTGCCAACAAAGGTCCGTCTAGTCAAGGCTATGGTTTTTCCAGTGATCATGTTTGGATGTGAGAGTTGGACTGTAAAGAAAGCTGAGCACCAAAGAATTGATACTTTTGAACTGTGGTGTTGGTGAAGACTCTTGAGAGTCCCTTGGACTGCAAGGAGATCCAACCAGTCCATCCTGAAGGAGATCAATTCTAAATATTCATTGAAAGAACTGATGCTGAATCTCCAGTACTTTGGCCACCTGATGCAAAGAACTGACTCATTGGAAAAGAAACTGGTGCTGGGAAAGATTGAAGGCAGGAGGAGAAGGGAATGACAGAGGATGAGATGGTTGGATGGCATCACTGACTTGATGCACATGAGTTTGAGCAAGCTCCGGGAGTTGGTGATGGACAGGGAAGCCTGGTGTGCTGAAGCATATGCGGTTGCAAAGAGTCAGACACGACTGAGTGACTGAACTGAACTGAAAGGAGTTGATAAAAGCTCTAACAACTTGGTTGTTTACCTGAGACAGGAACCAAAAAGTGGCCTATAGCAAGCGAGTGGGAAATGACAGGACTGTTTTGGTTTAATATAATGTACAGGATTGAAAGGAATAAGGAGTTTGAAATGTCGGAGAGGATTTGTCATTTAAGACCTAATCAACCTAACTGGAGGATTCCTAGATGGCTCAGTGGTAAATTCAGCTGCCTATGCAGGATATGCAGGAGATAAGGGTTCAATCCCTGGGTCGAAGATTCCCTGGAGGAGAAAATGGCAAACCACTTCAGTGTTCTTGCCTGGAAAGTCCCATGGACAGAAGAACATGTCTTTTTTACCAGTGTATCTATACATTTGAAGAAAGGACATAATCAGAACTTCAGGGGCTTATAGGACACTCATTCTGGACTGAGGAGACCAAAAATGACATTATGTTTCACCAGCCAAAGTAGGGGCTTATGCAGACCATGTAATCAACAGGATTTTAGTTCAGATTATCTCACAGTGGGGTCAGTGTTTCCATGAACCCTTACTGTGGTTATTTATCATATTCTGGGACTAGAAACTTACTCAGTAGCTACAGCATTGCTTCTATGACCTGTTAGAAAGAGGGCTATTATAGTAACAAAGGCCAAATGCCTTGTAAACCAAATGCAATACCACTTCCGTGGAGTGATTGTAGCAATTATTGCCACTATGAAGGACTTGGAAGCTGCAGAAGAAGTGATTCCAATCTCATCCCCACTCAACTCTCCTATTTGATCTGTGCAGAAGAAATATAGGTCTTACAGAATGGCCATAGGTCATCACAAGCTTAACTAGGTGGTGGTTATGATTGCAGCTGCAGTACCAGATGTGATTTCATTGCTTAAGCACCACTGATCTGGCAAATTCTTTTTTGTCCTTCCCTCTCAATAAGGACTACCAAAAGCAGTTTGCTTGCATCTAGAAAGGCCAGTAATATGCTTTCACTGTCCTACTCAAGGGGTATAAAGATTTCCAACCCCATTTCATAATTTAGTTCACAGGAACCTTGGTCACTTTTTAGACAAGAGACCACACTGGTCCAATACACTGGTAACATTTTACCCATTGGATTTAGTGAGCAAGAAGCAGCAACTACTCCTCTAGACTTATTGATAAGACATTTGCGTGTCAGAGGGTAGGAAATATATTCTGACTGAAATTCAAAGACTTTCTACCTCAGTGACACATCAAGATATCCCTTCTAAAGTGAAGAATAAGTTATTGATTCTGGCCCCTCCTAAAACTAAAAAGCATGCAGAACATCTAATGGGTCTCCTTAGATTCAGAAAACAGCATATTTCTCCTTTGTGGTGTTACTTTAGCCTGTTTACCAGATGTCCTGAAAGGCTGCCAGTTCTAAGAGGGTACAGAACAAGAGAAGGCTCTGCAACAGGTCCAGCCTTCTGTACTAGCTGCTGTCTCTTGGATCATATGATCCAGCAGATCCAATGGTGGTTGAAATGGCAGAGGCAGTCAGAGATGCTGTTTAGAGCCTTTGGTGGTGAACTGAAATGCAGGCACTTAGGATTTTAGAGCAGCTGGCCCTTACATGCATTCTTTTGGACTGCAAGGAGATCCAGCCAGTCGATCCTCAAGGAAATCAATCCTGAATATTCATTGGAAGGACTGATCCTGAAGCTGAAACTCCAATACTTTGGCCACTTGATGCAAAGAACTGACTCACTGGAAAAGACCCTGATGCTGGGGAAAATTGAAGGTAGGAGGAGAAGGGACAACAGAGGATGAGATGGTTGGATGATGTCACCAACACAATGGACATGAGTTTGAGTAATCTCCAGGAGTTGGTGATGGACAGTGTAGCCTTGTGTTCTGCAGCCCATGGGGTTGCAAAGAGTCAGACACAACTGAGCAACAGAGCTGAACTGAAGCCTTTACATTCTCTGCAAATAGCTACTCTTTTGAGAAGCAGATCTTGGCCTGCTAGAAACTGAATATTTAACCATGGGTTACCAAGTTACCACGTGATCTGAGCTGCCCATCATGCCCTGGGTGTTATCTAACCCATCAAGTGATAATGTCAGGCATGCACAGCAGCACTTCAAAATCAAAGTGAAGAGGTACAAAAGTGATCAGGCCCTGAAGGCATAGGTAAGTTATAGGAAAAGATAGCTCAAATGTTCATGGTTTCCACTCCTGCCACAATGCCTTCTCTCTCCCAGAGTATACCTCTGGCCTCTTGTGGGAGATTCCTGTGATCACCTTATAGAAGAAGAAAAGACTTAGAACTCTTCATGGACAGTTCCTTCCTTTATGGTGGAACCACTTAAAAGTGGACAACTATAACACTATGGGGCTTCCCAGGTGGCTTAGTCACAGAGCCAACCTTCCCATGCAGGAGACACAAGAGATGGGGGTTCAATCCCTGGGTCAGGAAAATCCCCTTGATCTTCCTGGAGAAAATGCCAACCCACTAGTATTCTTGACTGAAAAATCCCATGGGCCCAGAAACCTGGTGGGTCACAGTCTATGGGGTTGCAAAGAGTCAGACATGACTGAGCAAGCATGCACAGCATACAACCCCTTTCTGGGATGTTCCTGGAGGACAGTGGAGAAGAAAAGTCCTCCTTGTTGGCAGAATTTCAAGCGGTGCACCTGGTTATTCATGTTAGCTAGAAGAATTAATGACTGAATATGTGACTATTCAGTGACTAATGGACTGTGGGATGGTTTGATTGGATGATCAGGAACTTGGAAGCAACAAGACTAGAAAATTAATGGCAAGGAAATTTGGGGAAGAGGTATATTGGTAGACTTCTGAATAGGCAAAAAAAATGTAAAAAAATTTTGAGTCCTATTTGAATGACGACTAAATAATGACCTCAGCAGAGGAGGATTTTAATATTCAATGGATTGGATTAGATGACCCATTTTATGGATACCTGTCAGCCTTTTACGTAGTCACTCCTACCATCCCCCAACACATTCAATGATAAAGTGGTCGTGGTGGTACACCATGGAGTTATGCATGAGCTTATCACAGTCTTACACTCACTGAGGCTGACTTGGATATGTCCCTTGCTAAGTGTCCAGTCTTCCAGGTGCAGAGGCCAACAATGAGTCCTCAATTTGGTATCATTCTCTGAAGTTATCAATCCAGATGGCAGGCAATAGACATCTTCTATCATGGAAGGGTCAGCATTTTGCAATTACTCTGGATAAGGGTTTACTTTCTCTACACACAGCATTTCCATTAAGAGATAGAACAATGATATCATTGAACAGGAAATTAAGAGTACCACCAAGGCTCTTTGGATTCCTAACGCCTCTAAATCAACAGGAAAAGAATTATGTTACTGTGTTGGATGAGATGATTGATCCCCACTACCAAGGGCAAATTGAACTGCTAGTCTGCAATTTTATTAATGTATCTGGAATACAGAAAGATTAGAGTGTCTCAATATTACCAAGCCCTGTAATTAAAGTAAATGTAAAACTATAGTAACCCAATCAAGGCAGGAATAGTACAAATGACCAGGATTGTCAGGAATTAGGATTTGAGTCATATAATCAGGTAAACACCTGTGGTCAGCTGAAATATCTGATGAAAACAAAGGGTACTGGAGAAAGTAGTTATACATACCAACTGTAATCATGACTAGTTACAAACAGGAGGACTAATTGCCATAGCTACGTAATACTTCCTCTACATTTTATACAGGCATGTTTCTGTATGACTGTGTATGTATACGTAATTAAGACTCCTTTTTCTCTCTTACTCCCTCATCACATAAGATATGTTGACAACACTGTAGAGCTTAAGTTGCAGGATAGCAAATAAAGAGTAAATATCAGTCAAAAACTTTACCTTGGCTTCTGAGGAAGAGTGTAGTGTATTTTCAGTTGCTTGCAGGAGAGCTCTTCCATGTTAGTTGTGTGAGTGCTCAGTGTCAAGTGCTGTCTGACTCTTTGTGATTCCATGAACTGAGGCCAGCCAGGCTTCTCTGTCCTTGGGATTTCCTAGACAAGAATACTAAAGTGCATTGCCACTTCCTCCTCCAGGGGATCTTCCTGACCCAGGTTCGAACCTGAGTCTCTTGCAATGACAAGTGGATCCTTTACCACTGAACCACCTGGTAGAATTAGGACCTTGTCATTTTCTTTATTTGGAGATTGATTATGATTTAAGGAGAGGCTTAAGGCCAGAAAACTGACAAGAGGTCTTCTTGCAATTGTTAATTTTCTGTGTTAACTGGGTCATGGAGTGCCCAAATATTTGGTAAAACATTATTCTGGGTGTTCTGTGAGGGTGGTTTTGGAGGAGAATAATGTCTGATTTATAATGACTGAATAAAGAAGATTGCTTTCTGTGATATGGTGGTTCTTATTCAATAAATTGAAGACCCAAATGGAACATAAAGTCTGATCTTCCTGAGAGGAAGAAAGAACTCCTCCTCCCTGACAGCTTGAACTGAGACTTTTTTTTTTTTTTTCTTTTCCTGTTCTCATACTCAGACTAAAACATTGGCTCTCCTTGGGTCTAAAGCCTGCTGGTTTACACTGGAATTAAACCATCAGCTCTATGTGTCTCCAGCTAGCCAAATGAAGATTTGGGGACTTAGCTTCCTTTATTGTCCATCTTCCATGAGCTTGGAAGAAGATACTGACAAAAAGAACATGACGCCCATCCTCCTGGTACTTACAGTCTGAGGACTTCATAGCTGTCCAGTCCTGCACGTAACATAACTATTTCTGACACTAGTTTTAGCCTCCCCTCCTATCCTGATTTTAGAGCCTGTTTTTTCATTCTTCATTTTGTGTTTGCACTGTCTTTCTCTCCCCCTACTTTTCTATTTATGTCTTCCTTTTTATCTGTTTCTGAATGCAATTATTGAGACCCTATGATGGCAAACACATAGTGCCTAGGACCCTACTGGTTGCAAGATAAAGAAGGCTCCCTCAATGAATTCAAAACCCGCTGAGGGATGTGATAAATGGCAATGATGGTATATGTAGGGAGAAGTCATTCTAATAAAGGAGGATGCTTGAGGGACAGCTCAGGGAGACAGATAGTTGAGATAATCCTTTCATAAGAAGCAAGGCAAACAGATCTAACACCCTACTGGACTGATGGCTCTGATTGAGCAAAAATTTCAGAATAGCCTCCCCCAAATTAATGAAGATGAAATTGTGTGATTTCATGGTGGGTCTGTGGTAAAGGATCTGTCTGCAATGCAGGAGATGCAGGAGACTTGGGTTCAATTCCTGGGTTGGGAAGATCCCCTGGAGGATTGCATGGCAACACACTCCAGTGTTCTCGACTGGAGAATCACATGAATTAAAAAGCCTGGAGGGCTATAGACCATGGAGTCACAAAGAGTTGGATACGCCTGAAGCGACTGAGCATGCATGCATGTGATTAGGCTAGGATCACTGCTTTGAAGAAAAGACTAAAATGCTTATCCAGGAAGAGCCTGAAATAGTGTGCTGAGAAAACTTAGAGATGGTATTTCTTATCTCTTTAAAATATACCATAAATAAATTTAGGTATGTAAATACTGGAGCTATAAATTATTTATAGAAATACTATTGCAAAATGGAAAATCTAAACCAGTTTTCAGGTCCTGTTTATTCCCTGATGGATTTGGGTTTTTATTGAACTATAAAAAGAAAGCATTGTCATACTGTGTTTATTATGGAAAATCTCTCTGTCCTGGTTAAATGATTTTGGTTTTCAACAAGTTCAGATGACAGATTGTAGTCTTGCTTTTTCAAGCCAACTTTCATTGTCTTTACTTAAGGAAAATCACCTAGATTTGTCATGCCTGGTTCAAATTACTTCTCAATGTGCTTCATACCTTAGTGCACAATTCATAATTGATGATTTATTTACCTAGCATTTTCAATTAAAATGTTTTCAGGGTATATTGCAGAAGGTGGATCAATTAATCAGAGTCCATGGGAAATTGCCATCTTTAGAAATGTTTTCCGTAGATATTGATGAACTTTTTTTCCCCTTCTTTGGAGGACAAATATTGAAATCTCCTTCCAATGATAGAAATGTTTTAGGGCATCTTAGATGATTGTGGAAAAGGTGAAGGGGACAACAGAGGATGAGATGTTGGATGGCATCACCAACTCAATGGACATGAGTTTGAGTAAACTCTGGGAGTTGGTGACGGACAGGGAAGCCTGGTGTGCTGCAGTCCATGGAGTCGTAAAGTTGGACACAGCTGAGCGACTGAACTGAACTGAACTGACTGAGATGATTGTGGAGTTTGGAAAATTTACAATTTCTAATGAAAACTTTAGTACTCTGAATTATAACATAGAAGGTACCATATTAGTGCTTTTTCATGACTTTGCAACTAAGCCAACTGTAAAAATTAGGTTACTTGACATATTCCCTTCCATTTCTAAGTTTCTATTATCTCGTGTTTCCAAAATGATAAGTCCTTTATAAAAATTCTTGAAACCCATTAACATAAATGAGCATAGAAAATCACATAAGTTTGTTCCCATATCTGTGATCCTACTTTTAGTCTTTGAAGTGAAAGTGAAAGTGTTAGTCATTCAGTCACACCTGCCTGACTTTCTGTGACCCCATGGACTGCAACCTGCCAGGCTTTTTTGTGATGGAGTTCCCCAAGCAAGCAGACTGCAGCTGGTTGCCATGCCTTCCTCCAGGGGATCTTCTTGACCCAGGAACCAAAACCGGATCTCCTGTATTGTAGGCAGATTCTCTACCATCTGAGCCACCAGAGAAGCCCCTTTAGCCTTTACATTAGGTTTTAAAATAGGTTTTTGTCCCACAAAATTCCAAGGACATACTTTATTAAAGATAATTTTCTCTGAAATTATTCAAAGCAAGTAAAAGTACTAAAAAGTAGTGGTTAAAAAAAATATCTTAGGGTCTGATATCTGACTTTGTAGCTATGCATGCAAACTCAGTTGCTCAGTCATGTCTGACTCTTTGCAACCCACCAGGCTCCTCTGTCCATGGGATTTTTCAGACAAGAATACTAGAATTGGTGGCCATTTCCTCTTCCAGGTTTGTAACAGTACTCACTTCTATTAACAAGATATGTAATCTTTGGTATGTTACATACCCTCTTCAATTGTCAGTTTTCTGAACTAGAAGATAGAGATAAAAATAGTGTCTTCCTTGTATTGTTTAATGAATTAAATATGATAACTAATTCAGAGCACTTAATAAAATGCCTGGCATACAGTCCATGACCTATAAATTTTAGCCATCACACTTAATAAAAATTTAAAAAAAACTAAAAACTTTGAGATGAATCTTTGACATTTTAAACCAAAGGATATTTTACTTGCCTGCAATGTGTTATTTCTACACATTTATTTTGTGCATGAAAAGGATTTCATGAGTTCATATATGTATCTGTAACAAGCTGTTTACTTTCAGTTTTGGAATTCAATTTATGATAAATTCTGCTCCCCTTACTAATTTAGTATTTGTCTATAGACATATGTTTCCACTATTGTATTTCCCCATCTTTCTTAGGCTATTTTATGCCCACTTCAAAACATCACTGCAAGTGATTTGATACTCCTTCCCTCTCTTAAACCTGAAAGCTTGTAACTACTTCAATCAAAAGATTGCAGAAAAGATCCTAAGTGATTTTGTAAAATAAAGTAAAAATAAAATTTAAAAAAATACAAAAAAAAACCCATAAAAATAAAGTAAAATAAAATGCTAAGAAAGTAAATCTTAAAAGTTCTCATCACAAGAAAAATAAATTATAACTTCATATGGTGACAGATGGTAAATAGATTTATTGTGGTGATGATTTTGCAGTGTATACAAATAATGAATCATTATGTTGTATACCTGAAACTAATATAATCTTATATGTCAATTGTACCTCAATAAAATAGTGATTCAAAAAAAAAAAAAAACTCAACCAAAAGTATACAGAGCTCCTACCTTGTTCTCTAGAACAGTTTATCATGACTTTGTGAATCTCCAGGTAAGAATCCCATGTAACCTGATGTCACCATGCGGGTGTTTGCTCAAGGGTTCCAGGTGAGGGCCACTATGCCATGATCTTCATCCAGGTGACAGATATACAAATAAACAATGACCAAGTCCATTCACAAACAAGATAAAACCAAGTAACCACTGTCAGTTTTATAAGGAGTAGAAGAATTAGACAGCTGATTCCTAGGAAATTCCTGAACCACACAATTATAATATTCAGTAAATGGCATTGCTTAAGATTCTAATTTGGGATATTTTATAATGCATCTGCAATGGATGCCTAGAATGAGTATTTTCTTGGAGTATGCTCTTTCACATTCACCATTTTGACACTCAGAACTTTTGCACTTGTCAAATGAATGCTGAAATTAGTAGACCTCATAATGAGGTACTTGCACATATGATTTTAAAGTCCTGTCATTTTAGGGAACAGATGGTTGGGTGGTATCACTGACTCAGTGGACATGAGGTTGAGCAAGCTCCAGGAGTCGGTGATGGACAGGGAAGCCTGGAGTGCTGCAGTCCATGGAGTTGCAAAGAGTCAGACATGCCTGAGAGACTGAACTGAGCTGACTGAACATAGCTATTACTTAGAAAACCCACTATGGTTGCAATTACCTGCAGGCTAACTTCTGCCCCTGTGGATAAATGTAGGCAAAAGATTTGAATGAGAAATTGAATATCTACTAGAGCCTCTTTAAAATGGCATTTCTGGATTACTCTGTACATATTTCTGGTAACCTGTGACCACTGATATCATAAGACATTATTCAGAGTGGAAATCTTGCTCCTTGTATACTAAGTTAAAATTATGACAATAAGTCATTTTTGCCCGAAATTCTTCACATTCTCATATTTTATTTTTTATCTTAGCTGTGAAAGTAAAAGTGAAAGTCGCTCAGTTGTGTCCGACTCTTTACGACCCCATGCACTATACAGTCCCTGGAATTCTCCAGGCCAGAATACTAGAGTGGGTAGTCTTTCCCTTCTCAAACCAGGGGAGTTTTCTCAACCCAGGGATCAAACCCAGGTCTCCCTCATTGCAGGTGGATTCTTTACCAGCTGAGCCTCAAGGGAAGCTGTGGTATGCTATTCACATGCTCTTTCAGTCTTTTGAAGGTGTCCAGTTGTGACAATACCATTATATTGCTTAATGAAAAAACACTGGCCTATTCATAGCATTCTAGAGGAAAGAGAGAATATTATGAGCTATATTCTTTTTAATGTATGAAAAAGTGAACCTGAAAAATGAAAGTGTTAATTGTTCTGTCATGTCTGACTCTCTGTGACCCCGACAGACTATTATCTGCCAGGCTCCTCTATCCATGAGATTTTCCAGGCAAGAATACCGGAGTGGGCCTCCATTCTTTTCTCCAGAGAATCTTCCCAATTCAGGGATCACACCTGAGTCCCTCACAATGCAGACAGATTCTTTACCATCTGAGCCACCAGGAATTATTACATGTAACTTACAAACTAATATAGTTTGAAAATATATAATGATTTAAATTCCGATAACCCAAAACCAAAACAAAATAAATGTATATTTCTACAACTTATGAAAATATGTATGTGTGTAATATATTTTACATAATGATTCACTTCTACATGTTGTCTGTAAGCTTCTCTATTTATACAACAATATTTTACTGTCAGTAATGCAGGCTAACCAAAGACGTTTGCTGACATTTTTAACCTTTACATGTTATATTATTCCTTAACTTACTTATTATTGTTATACATTTATACCGTTGCCAGTTTTTCACTAAAACAAAACATATTGAATAACATCATATATATCTTTGGGCATTTTCCTAGTTATTTTTTAAGGGTGTGTTTCTAGAAAGTGAGAGTCATAGGTCACATTTTATAATGCATTTATTAAGAGATGACTCTTGCCACGTGAATACTGAGGATAGTTCTTTACATGATCAATATGAAAAGTAAAAGAAAAATATCATGGGTGACTTTAAGAGAAAAAAGTAATCAGTACCGCTTATAAAAAGGCAGTTTCCTCATTTAATGAAATTTTGTGTGAAGTTGTTGAATGATATATTCTGGTTCATATGGAGAGTGGTCTAATTTGGAATTAAAAAATAGCAGCGCAGTCAGCAGTACTGAGAGGTCGTGGGGCAAAGGGATGTTGGGACTGGCATCACTCATCTTTGGGTTTCTGGCAATAATGATTAGAATTTCGCTGTGAGCAGATCTTATAAATGGCTGTTGAAGTCACACAAACAAACAATAATTTGCAGATTCTTGGGCGTGTAAAAACGGTGAGCTAGACAATGCAGGGGCATTTTCTGTGTGGCACTCACCACACAGAATCTCATCACTCAGCCTTATACATTCTTCACTGATTCATTCGCACATAGTCATGTAGGCAAAACAAACAAACATTCTACCATACTTAGTCTTTACCTGAGTTAAGTTTACTGTCTATATAGAATAATTCTGAAGAGCTTGAGCACACATACCCACTCCCAGCACACACACACACACATACACATATACACACCCATACTGTCTGACACAAAAACTCTGCTAAAATCAATTTCAGTGTAGCTGCTCTTTATAGTTAGAAAATGGAAGATACTAGTTTGAAAATTTTCCAACAAAATTAGTGCCTAAAAAAATTAAAAACATAAACATTTGCAAGATTATTTAGAAATTAGAATAGGTAAGATAAATACAAAAATTATATTTTTATAACTTGAGAAGTATTAGATAGTTATTATGGCAAAGAAAATAAAGAAAATAGCCTCTTCAACAAATGGTAGGAAGACAAATGAATGGTCACATTCCAAAGCATAAAGTTGGACCCCTACTTTTAATCACGCAAAAAATTAGCACAAACGGATCAACAACTTAAAATATAATAACTAAACCCATAAAATTCATAGAAAACATGTGTACATTTTCATGACCTTATATTTGGCAATGGACTCTAATATGGCACCAAAAGTACAATCAATAAAAGAAAAACTATATAAATTATTTATCAAAAGTAAAAACTTCTGTGCATCAAAGAACATTATCAAGAAAGAGCAAATAACCTACAAAATTGGAGAGATTATGGCATATCATATATCTGATAAAAGTACTGTATTATTCACTGTTCTTTAGAGAAAGAGAACCAATAAGGAATAGATAGAAATAGATATAATATGGATACAGATATATGAAAGAGCAAGAGATTTGTTATGGAAACAGGTTCACACTCTTACAAAGGTGGAAAATTTCCAAAGTCTGCTGTCTGCAAGCTGGAGAACCAAGAAAGATCATGGTACAGCTCAAACTGAATCGAAAAACCAGATAACCAGGGGAGTTGATGGTAGAAGTTCCCATAAACCAAGGTTTTGATGTCTGAGGGCAGTAAAAGATAGATGTCCCAGTTCAAGAAAAGAAAGTTGTCCTTTCTTTCCTTTTTGTTCTCTTCAGGCCCCCAAAGGATTGAATGATGCCCATTGACAATGATAAAAGATCCCTTTACTCAGTCTACTGAATCAAATGTAGCTTCTTATAAAAACACCCTCACAGATACACCCAGAAATATTTTACCAGCTATATTAGCATCAAGTTGACACAAAATTCTAACCATATAAGATTTAATTAGCAGAATATATTTTAAAAACAATTAAAACTCAACAAAAAGCAAACAAGTTAAAAATGGACAAAGGTCTTAGATAGACATTCCTCCAAAGAAAACATAGAAATGTCCAAAAAGCACCTGAAAAAATGCAAGACAACTTTATTCATTAGGAAAAAGGCAAGTCAAAATCTTGAGATATCACCTCACACTTACTAGGATGGCTGTAATAACTTTTTTTTTTGATGGAAATTAACAAGTGTTGAAAAGAATGTGGCGAAATTTGGAACTTCATACACTGCTGATAGGAATGTAAAATTGCACATCTATGGAAAACAGTTCAGTGGTTCCTCAAAAAGTGAAACATGAAATTATTATATGGCCCAGCAGTTACAGTCATGTGTACACATAAAATAATTGAAATAAGGTTCTCAAACAAATACATGCATATGCATGTTATTATATCATTATTCACAATGGCAAAAATGTTTGGAAAATCCACTGTCTAAAACTAAACAAAAGGATAAACAAATTGCAGTATATACATACATAAAATGGAATATTTTTCACCTACAAAAAGGAATACCATACTAGTATATTCTACAATGTGGATGAACTTGAAAGCATTTTTCATGAAGAAAGGATTCAGGCTCAAAACTGCACTTATAGAAAACCATTTATATGAAATAAACAGAATAGGGAAAATTGTAGGGACAGAAAGTGAATCCATGATTTCCAGGAGCTGGTAGAAAGAGAACAGTGAGTGACTGCTTACTAGGTATAGGGTTTTATTTGAGGTGATGAAAATATTTTGGAACTGGATAAATGTGATGGCTTCACAATACTGAGAATATACTCAAGGTCATTTATATACTCTCTTTAGAAATTTACTAGTGTTTAGAATTACCCATGCTGGTTTTAGAAAAAGCAGAGGAACCAGAGATCAAATTGCCAATATCCGCTGGAAAAAGAAGAGAGTTCCAGAAAAAAAAAAAAAAAAGGCATCTATTTCTGCTTTATTGACTATGCCAAAGCCTTTAACTGTGTGGATCACAATAAACTGTGAAAAATCCTGAAAGAGATGGGAATACCAGACCACCTGACCTGCCTCTTAAGAAACCTGTATGCAGGTCAGGAAGTAACAGTTAGAACTGGACATGGAACAACAGACTGGTTCCAAATAGTAAAAGGAGTACGTCAAGGCTGTATACTGTCACCCTGCTTATTTAACTTATATGCAGAGTACATCATGAGAAATGCTGGGCTGGAAGAAGCACAAGCTTGGAGAAGATATTGCCAGGAGAAATATCAATAACTTCAGATATGCAGATGACACCACCCTATGGCAGAAAGTGAAGAGGAACTAAAAAGCCTCTTGATGAAAGTGAAAGAGGAGAGTAAAAAATGTGACTTAAAGCTCAACATTCAGAAATCGAAGATCATGGCGTCTGGTCCCATCACTTCACGGGAAATAGATGGGGAAACAGTGGAAAGAGTCTCAGACTATTTTGAGGGGCTCCAGAATCACTGCAGATGGTGATTGTAGCCATGAAATTAAAAGATGCTTACTCCTTGGAAGGATAGTTATGACCAACCTAGATAACATATTCAAAAGCAGAGACATTACTTTGCCAACAAAGGTCCATCTAGTCAAGGCTATGGTTTTTCCAGAGATGTGTATAAGAGACAGGTCCTGNGTGATTGTAGCCATGAAATTAAAAGATGCTTACTCCTTGGAAGGATAGTTATGACCAACCTAGATAACATATTCAAAAGCAGAGACATTACTTTGCCAACAAAGGTCCATCTAGTCAAGGCTATGGTTTTTCCAGCAGTCATGTATGGATGTAAGAGTTGGACTTTGAGGAAGGCTGAGTGCTGAAGAAAGATGCTTTGAACTGTGGTGTTGGAGAAGACTCTTGAGAGTCCCTTGGACTGCAAGGAGATCCAACCAATCCATTCTGAAGGAGGTCAGCCCTGGGTGTTCATTGGAAGGACTGATGTTGAAGCTGAAACTCCAGTACTTTGGCCACCTCATGCGAAGAGTTGACTCATTGGAAAAGACCCTGATACTGGGAAGGATTGGGGGCAGAAAGAGAAGGGGACGACAGAGGGTGAGATGGCTGGATGGCATTCACTGACTCGATGGACATGAGTTTGAGTGAACTCTGGGAGCTGGTGATGGACAGGGAGGCATGGCGTGTTGCGATTCATGGGGTCGCAAAGAGTCAGACACGACTGAGCGACTGAACTGAACTGAACTGAGAATTACCCAAATGAGTTGAAAATTCAGTGTACAGAAAAACCTTCACCCAAAGGTTATAACAGCTTTGACCATAACTGCCAAATCAGTCAGTAAAGAATCCACCTGCAATGCAGGAGACCTGAGTTTGACCCGTGCGTTGGGAAATCCTCTGGAGAAGGAAATGACAACCCACTCAAGTATTCTTGCCTGGGAAATCCCATGGTCAGAGGAAACTGATGGGGTATAGTCCAAGGGGTCGCAAAAGCAGAACACAAGTTAGCAACTAAACCACCACCAGAATTACCCAAATGATTTGAAAATTCAGTCTACACAAAAACCTGCACACACATGTTACAACAGCTTTAATCATCACTGCTAAAATACATAAGCAGCCAAAATGTTCTTCAGTAGTAATGGATAAACAAACTGATACATCCATGCTGTCGTTGTTGTTTGTTCGCTAAGTCCTGTCTGACTTTTGCAGCCTCATGGACTGTAGCCTGTCAGGCTCTTCTGTCCATGGGATTCCCCAGGCAAAAATATTGGAGTGGGTTGTTATTTCCTTCTCTAGGAGATATTCCCAATCCAGGGATCAAACTTGTGTCTCCTATACTGCAGGCAGATTGTTTTCTGCTGCGCCACCTGGGAAGCCCAATATATCCATACGATGGAATATTATTTGGTGTTAAAAAGGAGTTATCAGGCTATGAAAAGGCAAAGAAGACTCTTAAATGCATATGGCTAACTTGAAACCAATCTGAAAAGATTATATACTGTGTTATTCCAACTATATGACATTCTGGAAAAGGCAAAATATGGAAACAGTAAAATGATCTGTAGTTGTCAGGGGCTGGAGGGTGGGAAAAGTAATGAGTAAGCACAACACAGGATTTTTAGGGCTCTCAAACTATTCTCTATGATATCATAATGATGGATACATGTCATACAGTTTTAAATCCTATAGAATGTACAATACTAAGAGTGAACTCTAATGTAAACTGTGGATTTTGCTAACAATTATGTATCATTACTGACTCGTCAGTTATAACAAATGCACTTTACTAATGCTGCATGTTGATAAAAGAGGAAATAGATCATCACTCAATTATAAATTTATTATACAAAATATAAAAAGAATGTTTTGCTTGTTTTCTTTTCCTGTGACCAGAGACTCAAGTATAAACAAAAAAATTTCAACTAGACTTCATTATAATTATTCTCTTATCAGGATCTGACCTGCATTTTATTTATTTTTAATATAAATTTATTTATTTTAATTGGAGGTTAATTACTTTACAATAGTGTATTGGTTTGGCCATACATCAACATGAATCCACCACAGGTATACATGTGTTCCCCATCCTGAACTCCCCTTCCTCCTCCCTCCCCATACCCCATACCATCCTTCTGGGTCTTCCCAGTGCACCAGCCCCAAGCATCCAGTATCATGCATCGAACCTGGACTGGCAATTCGTTTCATATATGATATTGTACCTGTTTCAATGCCATTCTCCCAAATCATCCCACCCTCTCCCTCTCCCACAGAGTCCAACAGACTGTTCTATACATCTGTGTCTCTTTTACATACCATCCTTCTGGGTCTTCCCAGTGCACCAGCCCCAAGCATCCAGTATCATGCATCGAACCTGGACTGGCAATTCGTTTCATATATGATATTGTACCTGTTTCAATGCCATTCTCCCAAATCATCCCACCCTCTCCCTCTCCCACAGAGTCCAACAGACTGTTCTATACATCTGTGTCTCTTTTGCTGTCTCACATACAGGGTTATTGTTACCATCTTTCTAAATGCCATATATATGCGTCAGTATACAGTATTGGTGTTTTTCTTTCTGGCTTACTTCACTCTGTATAATAGGCTACAATGGGTGCAGGATGCTTGGGGCTGCTTTACTGGGATGACCCAGAGGGATGGTGTGGTGGGGAAGGTGGGAGGGGGGTTTTGGATTGGGAACACGTGTACATCCGTGGCGGATTCATGTTGATGTGTGACAAAACCAATACAAGTTAAAAAAAAAATAGGTTACAATCATTGTCAGTACATACTTGATCAAAACCATAAATGAGTGAAAAAGCAATGGCACCCCACTCCAGTACTCTTGCCTGGAAAATCCCGTGGATGGAGGAGCCTGGTGGGCTGCAGTCCATGGGGTCGCTAAGGGTCGGACATGACTGAGCGACTTCAGTTTCACTTTTAACTTTCATGCATTGGAGAGGGAAATGGCAACCCACTCCAGTGCTCTTGCCTGGAGAATCCCAGGGATGAGGGAGCCTGGTGGACTGCCGTCTATGGGGTCGCATAGAGTCATACACAACTGAAGTGACTTAGCAGACATTAAATTAATCAGAAATATGTGTTTGATGAGGAAAAAATGATTTGTTTCTATTATTCTTTGTAACCATAGATTAAAATAATTTTGCTAAACAGTGCCATGTTTCTGGATAAATTCTGCATATATTACTCATTAAACACTATCAGTGGAACCATAGTATTCATATAAATAAGTAGATGAAACAGACACAAGTTTTCTCCTATCAAGTTCACACTTTGAATCTGTCTGAAGTATATGCTGCAAACAAACTGTGACCTATTATTAAAAATTATTTTCATTGATTTACTAACTATAACTCAAGCCTTCTCTCAAATTAATGAAAGCAAAGATTGTAAACCACTTCCCTTGAAACAAGTGTTTATTACCAACGACTTGACACCATTTTATTTTTTAGGTTCTCAGAATTATGCCATTTTGAAATTAATACTAAACAAATGACAATTAATCTTTCACATAGAGGCCCAAGGTTCTATCCAATATTCTTGAAAGGACCGAAAAAATAAAATAATGTTATTAAATTTTCAACATATGTTTTTTTAATTATCACATGCTTTAAGTATTTAAATGTAAATAATATGGTTTCTGCAAAGCAAAAAATGCCCAGTGGGAATCAAAATATGCATGGAACATGAAACACATGTAGCAAAGTTTAACAAAGATCTTCAAAAGCAATGAAAACATTGTAAGACAATGGTCAACCCAAACTTTGTGTTTCAAAGTTATTTTCAAATTTCATAAATGAAAGATTGAACCAATAGGTAAAGAGTAATTCCCTCAAAAACAGAGTCAAGAATCAACATCAAGCCTTTCTGCCTTAAAAGTCATGATCTAGCCTTGATTTTTTTTGTGTGAGTATCATTGGCACATCCCCTCCTTCCCCTTGTCCCTGCCCAATTATTAGACTATTATGAGATCTGTTACTGATCCTCAGCATTACTGTCATTCTTGATTTTTCAAAAGAAATTCAGATATTGACACATGCATATGAAAAATGAGAAAACTGGGTCCATTTAAACTTCTTCCTCTATCTCCAGTGTCTCTTTATGTGTGCTTGACAGAAGTCTTTTTGGGAAACATGAAAAAAATAGAGATATATCAAATATAGTTTTAGATATGTCTGTATATCAGCACAGATTTACTAACATACTTTTGGAAATCATCAATTGTTCATTCTGCCACTCTGCTTTCAGTGGCATTATAATTCATCCCCAGATTGCTAGAGAAATGATCTGTTAACTGCCATTTCTATTGCATGACTGCAAAACAAAACTGAGCAGTAATAAATAGCCACATACCAAGTAATAAATGGTTTGTTTTCAAAACAAGATTCTGATTACTTGGATTAAAAAAAGTGAAATACAATATTAAAGTATAAAACTGCTGAAATCTATTGGGAGACGTGGCAGTGTCACGTGGCTTGGTGAAATTGAATGTAGGTTGAGTTTTCTTGTTTTCAATTAAAATGGCATCATTTCTAGAAACAGTTATTTGGCTGTATTGCACATTATAATTTTTCAATTCTTATTCATAATTCTCATTGGAATCAAAAAACAAAAAATCAATCTTAAAATGATTTAAACTATTTTTTTATCTGATACTCTAGGAAATGTATTACTTTGTAATTACTAATTAAACACACAAAATAAAGCATCTGTTTGTCACTTATTAGTAATTACTTATAGTTGATGAACCTGTCTTAAAATTTAGAGTACTTCAAAATTGCTGTCACAGAGTAGAACAGGAAAATTAATTTTAGTTGCTAATGCAAACCTCAACAGAAGCTCAGACCCAGAGCTGTGGGACATATAAATAAGATAAATATACTCACAGTCTATTTCAAAGGCATCAAATAAAACCAATCATAGCTATGATCCTTGGAATTGCTTTGTTCTTTCAGTAACAGCATTGTTGAATTTGAAAATATCCTGGTACCAAGATTGAGAGATAGCCTTAGGCCAGATCTAGCTTTGCAAAATAAATAAAATAGCTTTCTTCACGTCATTCCCGACATTTGCAAAAAGAAATTTTGAGGGCAAAATAAGCTCTGGAGTTCAGGTTTCTTCCATTCCAGTAAAAATGTCCCTTTATTTATGGGCTTCCCTGGTGGCTCAGAGGTTAAAGCGTCTGCCTCCAGTGCGGGAGACCCGCGTTCGATCCCTGGGTCGGGAAGATCCCCTGGAGAAGGAAATGGCAATCCACTCCAGTATTCTTGCCTGGAGAATCCCATGGACGGAGAAGCCTAGTAGGTTACAGTCCATGGGGTCGCAAAGAGTCGGACACGACTGAGCGACTTCACCTTCACCTTTATTTATGATATACTTCCCCTTCTCCATCTCCTTATCAATGAATGGCATTCTGTAAGTCACTGCATTTTAAATTTATGCTTCTTCCTTTGAAAATATAAGATGAGACTGATTGTCTTCAAGTGTAAAATGCCATTCAAGATCTGAGTGACATTAATCTATAAGAATTCCTTTTTCAATGTAAGCTACTGAACATTCCTTTGTTGATACAGGGAAAGCTACCTGTCTCCTTTACCCAAGAGTAGTGATTGAAACTGGACCCTATGCTGCAACAAAGGCTGAAGGAACAACACCACTAAAGCAGATAAAAATTTAGGATAAAAATATTTCTTTTGTGGTTAATTCAGTTCAGTTGCTCAGTCATGTCTGACTCTTTGTGACCCCATGGACTGCTGCATGCCAGGCCTCCCTATCCATCACCAACTTCCTGAGTTTGCTCAAACTCATGTCCATTGAGTCGGTGATGCCATCCAACCATCTCGTCCTCTGTCATCCCCTTTTCTTCCTGCCTTCAATCTTTCCCAGCATCAGGGTCTTTTCAAATGAGTCAGCTCTTTGCATCAGGTGACCAAAGTATTGGAGTTTCAGCTTCAACATCAGTTCTTTCAATGAATATTCAGAACTGATTTCCTTTAGGATGGACTGGTTGGATCTCCTTGCAGTCCAAGGGACTCTCAAGAGTCTTTTCCAACACCACAGTTTAAAAGCATCAGTTCTTCAGTGCTCAGCTTTCTTTATGGTCCAACCCTCACATCCATACATAACTACTGGAATAACCGTGGCCTTGATTAGACGGACTTTTTTTGGCAAAGGAATGTCTCTGCTTTTTATATGCTGTCTAGATGGTCATAACTTTCCTTCCAAGGAGTAAACATCTTTTAGTTTCATAGCTGTGGTCACCCTCTGCAGCAATTTTGGAGCCAAACAAAGTCTGCCACTGTTTCCATTGCTTCCCCATCAATTTGCCATGAAGTGATGGGACCAGATGCCATGACTTTTGTTTTCTGAATGTTGTTTCAAGCCAACTTTTTCTCTCTCCTCATTCACTTTCATCAAATGACTCTTTAGTTCTTCTTCACTTTCTGCCATAAAGGTGGTGTCATCTGCATATTTGACGTTACTGATATTTTTCTTGGCAATCTTGATTCCAGCTTGTGCTTCATCCAGTCCAGCATTTCTCATGATGTACTCTGCATTTAAGTTAAATAAATAGTGTGACAATATACAGCCTTGATGTATTCTTTTCCCTATTTGGAACTAGTTTGTTGTTCCATGTCCAGTTTTAACTGTTACTTCCTGACCTGCATACAGATTTCTCAAGAAGCAGGTCAGGTGGTCTGGTACTCCCATCTCTTTCAGAATTTTCCAGTTTGTTGTGATCCACAAAGTCAAAGGCTTTGGCATAGTCAATAAAGCAGAAATAGATGTTTTCATGGAACTCTCTTGCTCTTTTTGTTGATCCAATGAATGTTGGCAATTTGATCTCTGGTTTCTCTGCCTTTTCTAAATCTCGCTTGAACATCTGGAAGTTCACAGTTCATGTGCTGTTGAAGCTTGGCTTGGAGAATTTTGAGCATTACTTCGCTAGCATGTGAGATAAGTGCAATTGTGTGGTAGTTAGTCTGAGCATTCTTTGGCATTGCCTTTCTTTGGGATTGGAATGAAAACTGATCTTTTCCAGTTCTGTCCACTGCTGAGTTTTCCAAATTTGCTGGCATATTGAGTGAAGCACTTTCATAGCACTGTATTTTAGGATTTGAAATAGCTCAACTAAAATTCCATCACTCCACTAGCTTTGTTCATAGTGATGCTTCCTAAGGACCACTTGACTTTGCATTCCAGGAAGTCTGTCTCTAGGTGAGTGATCACACCATCTGATTATCTGGGTCATGAAGATCTTTTCTGTATATTTCTTCTTGTATTCTTGCCACCTCTTCTTAATATCTTCTGCTTCTTTTAGGTCCATACAATTTCTGTCCTTTATTGTGCACATCTTTGCATGAAATGTCCCCTTGGTATCTCTAATTTTCTTAAAAAGATCTCTAGTCTTTCCCATTCTATTGTTTTCCTCTATTTCTTTGCATTGATCACTAAAGAAAGCTTTCTTATCTCTCCTTGCTATTCTTTGGAACTCTGCATTCAAGTGGGTATATCTTTCCTTTTCTCCTTTGTCTTTCACTTCTCTTCATTTCACAGCTATTTGTAAGGCAACCATTTTGCCTTTTTGTATATCTTTTTCTTGAGGATGGCCTTCATCACTGCCTCCTGTACTATGTCACAAACCTCTGTCCATAGTTCTTCAGGCACTGTGTCTTTCAGATCTAATCCCTTGAATCTATTTGTCACTTCCAGTGTATAATCATAAGAGATTTGATTTAGGTCATACCTGAATGTTCTAGTGATTTTCTCTATGTTCTTCACTTTAAGTCTGAATTTGCAATAAGAAGTTGAGCCACAGTCTGAGCCACAGTCAGGTCCTGGTCTTGTTTTTGCTGACTGTATAGAGCTTCTCCATCTTTGGCTGCAAAGAATATAATCGATCTGATTTTGGTATTGACCATTTGGTGATGTCCTTGTGTAGAGTTTTCTCTTGTGTTGTTGGAAGAGTGTATTTGCTATGACCAGTGTGTTGTCTTGGCAAAACTCTAGTCACCTTTGCCCTGCTTCATTCTGTACTCCAAGGACAAATTTGCATGTTACTCCAGGTGTTTCTTGACTTCCTACTTTAGCATTCCAGTCCCCTATAATGAAAAGGACATCTTTTTTGGGTATTAGTTCTAGAAGGTCTTGTAGGTCTTCATAGAACCATTCAACTTCAGCTTCTTCAGCATTACTGGTCGGGGTATAGACTTGGATTACCATAATATTGAATGGTTTGCCTTGGAAAAGAACAGAGGTCATTCTGTCGTTTTTGAGATTGCATCCAAGTACTGCATTTTGGATTCTTTTGTTGACCATGATGGCTACTCCATTTCTTCTAAGGGATTCTTGCCTTCAGTAGTAGATATAATGGTCATCTGATTTAAATTCACCCATTCCAGTCCATTTTAGTTCTCTGATTCCTAAAATGTCAATGTTCACTCTTGCCATCTCCTGTTGGACCACCTCCAGTTTGCCCTGATTCATGGACCTGACATTCCAATATTGCTCTTTACAGCATCGGACTTTACTTCCATCAGTATAGTCACATCCACCACTGGATGCTGTTGCTGGCTTCGCTCTGTCTCTTCTTTCTTTCTGGAGTTATTTCTCTATTGATCTTTAGTAGCATATTGGGCATATACAGACCTGGGGAGTTCATCTTTCAGTGTCCTACCTTTTTGCCTTTTCATACTCTTCATGGGATTCTCAAGGCAAGTATACTGAAGTGGTTTACCATTCCCTTTTGTGGTTAAGCTCCCACCTATCCAGCCAAACTCCATATGATAAATGAAATTGAAGACAAGGAGGTCAAATCGAACTGTGAACCACTGACACTGATCTTGGTCACCTTCTCAGCCACCTGGAAAGTTGTTCTTCAATGATATATCTTTGCCCAAGCTGGTTCTTAGGTGCAGCACTTGGAATATTTGATCTTTTTTGTAGCATGCAGGAATTTGTACTTTTGACATGCAGGATCCCATTCCCTGACTAGGGATTAAACCCAAGCCCCCACAATGAAGCATGGAATCTTAGCCACTGGACCACCAGGGAAGTCTTTCCCCTTACACCTAAGTCTTGAGAGACATTCCTCAGAAGGCTCAGAGTTCTTGAAGGACTGATTTGCCCCACCATTTTTTTTTTTCTGTTATGGTTTATTACAGGATATTGAATAGTCCCCTGTGTTGTACAGTAGAACCCTGTTTTTTCCTCATTCTATATAAAAGTTTGCCTCTGCTAACTCCAAACCCCTAATCCATCTCTCCACCATCCTCCCTTCCCTCTTTTCCTTCTTTATGCTCCCTCCTAAGTCCCTCTAGTCAAGGCTATGGTTTTTCCTGTGGTCATGTATGGATGTGAGAGTTGGACTGTGAAGAAGGCCTAGCACCAAAGAATTGATGCTTTTGAACTGTGGTGTTGGAGAAGACTCTTGAGAGTCCCTTGGACTGCAAGGAGATCCAACCAGTCCATTCTGGAGGAGGTCAGCCCTGGGATTTCTTTGGAAGGAATGATGCTAAAGCTGAAGCTCCAGTACTTTGGCCACCTCATGCGAAGAGTTGACTCATTGGAAAAGACTCTGATGCTGGGAGGGGTTGGAGGCAAGAGGAGAAGGGGACGACTGAGGATGAGATGGCTGGATGGCATCACTGACTCGATGGACATGAATTTGGGTGAACTCCGGGAGTTGATGATGTACAGAGAGGCCTGGCATGCTGCAATTCATGGGGTCGCAAAGAGTTGGACATGTCTGAGCGACTGAACTGAACTGAACTGAAAGCTATGTCACTTACTTATCACCTGAAGAAAAGTCAGAAAAATGATTTCAGACCAGGAGTTACAAAGAGCAGTTTCATTTAAGAAGGAGAAAACAGATTAACTTAGAAAAATATTAAAATTCTCAAGAAGAGATATACATAAAGTTCACACAATTAACAGAGCTATTTTAATATAAGGTCAGGTGTTTGGTGCTTTGCAAACATACATTTTGTGAAGAAGCAAAAAGTATAGCTTAAATCCAAAGAATTATTTTGATGTAAGTGGCTCTTGCCATCCTTTAATTGCCTTTCTCATTGTTGATAGTAACTACTTTGCTTTACAAATGATTATTGCTTTTCTTGATAAAATATAATTTTAAAAGTATAATTATAATTTGAAATTTAAGCACAAAGCATTCATAATAAAATAAAAGTACTATATATTTCCAAGCATTAATAGCATGCTTCCCAGTATAAAATGAACATTATGTCAAAGATTTAACTCTTCAATGAAGGAAACAACAAAGAATCAGTGACAGAACTGAAGACTGAAAATGGTGAAATAGCATTTTCAAAAGCAGAGACATTACTTTGCCGATGTGAGAGTTGGACTGTGAAGAAGGCCTAGCGCCAAAGAATTGATGCTTTTGAACTGTGGTGTTGGAGAAGACTCTTGAGAGTCCCTTGGACTGCAAGGAGATCCAACCAGTCCATCCTGGAGGAGGTCAGCCCTGGGATTTCTTTGGAAAGAATGATGCTAAAGCTGAAGCTCCAGTACTTTGGCCACCTCATGCGAAGAGTTGACTCATTGGAAAAGACTCTGATGCTGGGAGGGGTTGGGGGCAGGAGGAGAAGGGGATGACCGAGGATGAGATGGCTGGATGGCATCACGGACTCAATGGACTTGAGTCTGAGTGAACTCTGGGAGATGGTGATGAACAGGGAGGCCTGGCGTGCCTCGATTCATGGGGTCGCAAAGAGTCGGACACGACTGAGCAACTGAACTGAGCTGAACTGAACTGAACTTAGATGTAAAATGGATTAAGGTCCTAAGGGGCAAGAAAATCATAGATTATTGAGAATATTTCCTACCAACAAAAAAGTAATTTGCATCTACAGTTTAGCATAGGCTGTCCCATGGTTGTTCAGTGGTAAAGAATCCACCTGCCAGTTCAGGAGATGCAGGTTCAATCCCCAGGCTGGGAAGGTCCCCTGGAAAAGGAAATGGCAACCCACCCCAGTGTTTTGGTCAGAAGAATCCAATGGAAAGAAGAACCCGGCAGGCTACAGTCCGTGAGGTCGAGAAAGAGTTGGACATGATTTAGTGACTAAATGACAACAGCTTAACACATAACTTTGCAGAATTTGAGGCTATTCTCTTAATAAATTGGAAGCAGCAAGTCAAACAAACAGAAAAAATATATATTTAGCCTTTAGAAAATCACATTACCCTTTCCCAGGCCTGTTAGACAATGCTCCAAGATGAGGCCGCAAAACTTATAGGCTTCCTTTGACCTTATTTTCAAGTTCCGCATAATTTTTCTTAACACCTTCACTACTGTTAAAATTTCCTCCTTATAAAAAAAGTAAACCAAACCAAAAAAAAAAAAAAAAAAAAAAAAAAAAA
>SJYT01033008.1:265983-283218 GCA_006410635.1 Cephalophus harveyi
AAAAAAAAAAAAAAAAAAAAAGAAGAAGAAGAAGGAAAAGAATGCTTACTATGTTGTCAGTTTGCATTTTTTCTTCTAGAAAAGTGTCACTTGTCTCAGTTGATTTTTAGTTATACACTCAAATGTTCTGCAATACACAGTTGAAATAATGTTCCATAAATATCTTATTCAATTTATGGGCTTCTGTCTTGTTTTATGAATTTACCAGCTATTGTTCTCACGAATAAGCATACTCAATAATTGGAAATGTTAGAAGGCCATAAAATAGTAAATTTTTTCATTCCAAAATATTTTGATGGAGGTGGGAAGAGCAGAAACAATCCCAAGATAAAATATGCTGCTGTGAAATGAAGGAAAATAATTACAAATATGTTAATAAGTAACTGATTATTAAGTCATGTAAAGTATCCTGTTGAATGTTGAGTGAGAATTAATAAAGCAAAATTATTTGTCTGATGGATTGGATAGTAATTTGCCTGGTAGTTTTTTATATGGCTGATTTCCATTATCATTCTGCACTGATTTCACTGATAACTAGAACAAGTCCAGTCTCCTTTGCAATTTACGATTGTGTATGCATGCTCATATATCACATTGTTAACCTGGTGACATTATCCTCACTCCCAGCAGTATTATGTCTCATTTGAAGATGGAAAAGATCAGTGAATTTTTAAAAGAGATTTATACGCATTAATTCTTTCTCTCTGATATTTACCAATTGTGTTTTCAAAAAGAAAACAATCGCAAGGCTTTGTCGGAATAAAGACACAAACAGATATTTTGAAGTCAATGCCAAAATGCTTTCCAATTGTCATGTTTTGACTCCTTGAAAGGCTTTGGTTTCAGTAA
Source organism: Cephalophus harveyi (assembly GCA_006410635.1). Taxonomy (NCBI): domain Eukaryota; kingdom Metazoa; phylum Chordata; class Mammalia; order Artiodactyla; family Bovidae; genus Cephalophus; species Cephalophus harveyi. The sequence goes on from SJYT01033008.1 coordinate 266,833, forward strand.
AGAAATAAGAATTTCACAGCAGTTGCTCAAGTGCATCAGAGAAGGAAGATATCCTGTAGCTATAAATCCAAGTACTTAGTTTCAGAGAAATTAGCAGGGTTTAAGTTGATTTGCTTCCTGCTGGGGATCTATGATATTTTTCTTTCTAAGTCTCAAGTACATTTTCAGAATCACTTTGTTTATTCTGTATCTAGGGTGGAAATTGACTAGGTGAGTGAATGCAGTAAAGGACGTATAGAGGAAAATAAGCTTAATGCTAGAAGCAATGGAATGGACACACTTTGCTCAGTGTTTTTTAAGTAGAGCCTGTGCCAAGTGCTTGAAAGCCTTTTGTCCTTTAATTCTCACTATATTTCTAGGAAGGAAACTCATCACTCCCATTTTGTAGGCTTGAAAACTGAGATGTAAACATTAATTTAATTTTCCCAGTGTCACACAGCTCATGAATTGTGAAGCTGGAAGTTGAACACATTTAAGTCAACTCCAGAGGTCACAAACAACTGTTCTATACTGTCTTTACCATTAATAGGTTGAATAAGTCAGGTGTTAGCTCCACTGTAATAATCAATGGCTCAGCTTTTTTTCTTCATATGAAAATAAAGATTTTCAAATCAATAACACAGATGATAGTTTTTCTTTCTATGATTCACAGTCATATATTATGCTATTTTTCCAAAGAAAAAGACACACTTCCCAGCCTATTTTAAAATTGAAAATTATATCGTTATGAAGATTTCATACATTCAGCATAATTATGTCTTTATAGCTTGAAAAACATGTGGACTTTTACTTGATAACTTTTCTTAGACTTCATTAATCAAAGGCACAACACTACAATCATTTAGAAATACTTACAAATGATTTGCATCTTGAAATCAAAATATCATTTACATACATTTGAAAATTTGAAATAAAGCTATGTACAGAGATTGTTTATTCAGTCTAGAGTTACTCTTTGTTATGCAAATAAACTCCCAACTTTACCGTATTTAACTTTCAATCACCTGGTGCACGGCCTATACGGCTTCCCAGGTGGCTCCGTGGTAAAGAATCCACCTGCCCATGCAAGAGCCACAGGAGACCCAGGCTCAAAGCCTGGACCCGGAAGATCCCCCAGAGTAGGAAATGGTAGCTCCCTCCAGTGTTCTTGCCAAGATAACCCCATGGACAGGGGAGCCTGGCAGGCTTCAGCCACGGGCTTACAAAAGAGTTGGACACTGCTGAGTGATGGAACTCACACTCAAGGCCTAGAGGTTGGGAAGCACTGTTACAGAAATTTCTAAGAAATCCTAAAGCAGGCATTTCATTTTTTTTCTAAAATGCAAAGAAAGAAATAATTTTCCAGCATTTCATATTTAATGTCAGATGTATAAATGTATCCTGAAGAACATTCATCAGATAATAACTTACAGTTTGCTATTCACACTAAAGGCCCATTAGCAGTTTTACAGTTTGGAGACTAGTTTTCTAGAGCTGCTTTGCTGTCACTAAGTATTATAGACTGGGTAACTAATTAACAGAAATTTATTTTCTCACAATCCTGGAGGCTAGAACCTCAAGAGCAAAGCATCAGCAGAGCTGGATTCTTCTGAGTCCTCTCTTCTCAGTTTGAACACGGCTGCCTTCTCGCTGTGGGCTTACCTGATCGTTTCTTTGTGCGTGTCCTAATCTCTTCTTGTAAGGACATAAGTCAGATTGTATTTGAGGGTATGCCCAGTTGTGTCTGACTCTGTGACTCCATGGACTGTAGTCTGCCAGGGTTCTCTGTACATGGAATTTTCTAGGCGAGAATACTGGAGTGAGTTGCCATTTCCTTCTTCAGGGGAATCTCCCAACCCAGGGATGGAACCCTCATCTCTTGGGTCTCGCTTAACCTTAACTGCTGCTTTAAAGATCCTAACTCCAAATACAGTTCCATTCTGAGTTAGAAGGAGCTACAACTTCAACATATGAATTTTGAGGGGTGGGAAATTAACATACAATCTGGAAATTTGAAGGTGGAACCTTTATTTGATTATGTATAGTTTATCCACTAAGACCACTTCATTTTGATTTACATAGTGCATTTGCATTAATAGATTATATTATCTTATTTCACCACATAAAGAGAAATGTGTTCAAATAAATTATTGCAAAAAAAACATAAAATAAAGAATTAAAAAAAAAGTAATGCAACCTTAAGAAGATATAAGATAAAGTAAATTAGAAAGAGAAAAACAAATATTCCAAATTAACACATATATGGAATCCAGAAAAATAAGGTATAGAAGATCTTATTTGCGAAGCAGAAATAGAAACACACATGTAGAGAACAAATATATGGATACCAAGGGGTAAAGGGAGTGTGGGAGGAATTGGGAGATTGGGATTAACACACATATTTATTGATGCCATGTGTGAAAGAGATAACTAAAGAGAATACACTGTTAGAACAGGGAACTTACTTAATGTACTGTGGTGACCTGAATGGGAAGTAAGTCCAAAGGGGAGGTGATACATGTATATGTTGGAGAAAAGAATGGCAATCCATTCCAGCATTCTTGCCTGGAGAATCCCAAGGACAGAAGAGCCTGGTGAGCTGCAGCCCATGGGTTCCCAAAGAGTCAGACACAACTGAGGGACTAACACACCTATGCATATGCATGGCTGATTCATTTTGCCATACAGTAGAAACTGATACAACATCATAAACTATATATATTACAATGAAAAGTAATTTTTAAAATGAAGAAGATTCAAGAAAATATCATAGGGGACCACTCCACTCCTGGAACAAGTTTTTCTCGGTCACATAATAAGGTAAAAAGAATGAAGGACATTAGGAGAGATGCAAGGATGCTGGTGCTAAGTCGCTTCAGTCGTGTCCGACTCTGTGCGACCCCATAGACGGCAGCCCACCAGACTCTGCAGTCCCTGAGATTCTCCAGGCAAGAACAATGGAGTAGGTTGTCATTTCCTTCTCCAATGCATGAAAGTGAAAAGTGAAAGTGAAGTCTCTCAGTCATGTCCAACTCTTCGCGACCTCATGGACTGCAGCCTACCAGGCTCCTCCGTCCATGGTGTTTTCCAGGCAAGAGTACTGGAGTGGGGTGCCATTGCCTTCTCCAATGCAAGGGTAACTCATGAGTTTTCTTTCTCCTATTACTAAATTTATTTATGCTATTACTAAAATTTTTGCTTTACTGTAACTATATTCCATTCAGCACTTTGTTGGAGAAATAAACAAGAGTAGCACCATCTACTACCATCTAATACCATCTACAAGTAGTAGCACTACTACTCACCAAGTAGCAGTGAGTGTGTGGGAAAACCTTTGTTGACAGCGCTGCAAAAGAGTCTGTGGTCGAGGTCCCTGAGACTGTCTCAAGTTTGAAGATTCACTGGAATGACCCACAGGACTTAAAGATTTTTATATTCATGTGTATGCATGGTTAGTTGTTCAGTCCTGTCTGATTCTGTACAACTTTTTGGATTGTAGCCCACCAGGCTCTTCTGACCAGGGGATTTTACAGGCAAGAATACTGAGTGGGTTGCCATTTTTCTCTTCTGGGTGATCTTTCCAACTCAAGGATTGAACCTGCGTCTCCTGCAAAAGCTTTCTTTACCTGCTGAAACATTGGGGAACATAGTCACAGTTTCTTACAGTGAAAGAATGCAGAGAAAATCAGCAAAGGGAACAGACTCCCCAGAAAAGTCCAGAGGAAACCCAGGGTAAGGCTTTAAGCAGCCCTCCCAGTGGAGGAGCACACTTCAGTTCAGTCCAGTTGCTCAGTCGTGTCCAACTCTTTGCAACCCCGTGGACTGTTTTACCAGTAGTCATGTATGGATGTGAGAGTTGGACTATAAAGAAAACTGAGCACTGAAGAATTGATGCTTTTGAACTGTGGTGTTTGAAAAGACTCTTGAGGGTACCTTGGACTGCAAAGAGATGCAACCAGTCAATCCTAAAGGAAATCAGTCCTGAATATTCATTGAAAGGACTGATGCTAAAGCTGAAACTACAATATTTTGGCCACCTGATGTGAGAACTGACTCATTGGAAAAGACCCTGATGCTGGGAAAGATTGAGGGCAGGAGGAAACGGGGACACAGAGGAGGAGACGATTGGATGGCATCACTGACTTGATGGACGTGAGTTTGACCAAGCTCTGGGAGTTGGTAAAGGTCAGGGAAGTCTGGCATTTTGCAATTCATGGAGTAGCACAGAATGAGCTTAATTCCTTCAAGCAACATTGTGTGGCAACAAGTGTGAAGTTTTGCCAGCTAGGGAAGTTTAGCTGAGCTTGGCTACCATGGATTTATTGGGAGACAGTCAGAATCATTTCATCGTACAGTGCCTCTGTGATTGACTTCAGGTAATGAAGCCCCAGTCCCCAAGATTGAAAGCAAGTATTCACTATTAAATATTAACAACCTCAGATATGCAGATGATACCTCTCCAACAGTAGAAAGTGAAGAGGAACTAAAGAATCTCTTGATGAGGGGAAAAAAGGAGAGTGAAAAAGCTGACTTAAAACTCAACATTCAAAAACTAAGATCATGGTATCTGATCCCATCATTTCATGCAAATAGAAGGAAAAAAGTGGAAGCAGTTACAGATTTTATTTTCTTGGGCTCCAAAATCACTGAGAACAGTGACTACAGCCATGAAATTAAAAGACACTTGTTTCTTGAAAGGAAAGCTATGATCAACCTAAACAGCATATTAAAAGCACAGACATCACTTAGCTGACAAAGGTCCGTATAATCAATGCTATGGTTTTTCCAGTAACCATGTATAGATGTAAGATTTGGACCATAGTGAAGGCTTAGCACCAAAAGATTGACGCTTTCAAATTGTGGTGCTGGAGAAGACTCTTGAGAGTCCCTTGGACTTCAAGGAGATCAAACCAGTCAAACCTAAAGGAAATCAACCCTGAATACTCATGGAAGGACTGATGCTGAAGCTAAGGCTCCAATACTTTGGCCACCTGATGTGAAGAACTGACTCATTGGAAAAGACCCTGATGCTGGGGAAAATTAAAGGCAAAAGGAGAAGAGGGCAGCAGAGAATGAGGTGGTTAGATAGCATCACTGACTCAATGGACATAAACTTGAGCAAACTCTGGCAAATAGTGGAGGACAGAGGAACCTGGCAAACTACAGTCCACTGAGTCACAAACAGGGGACATGACTTAGCAACTGAATTACAATAACAGCAACATTCACCATTAATCGTATTATTCATATGAACAGTCCAGATAAACTGGCATAACATGTGACAAGAGTTCAGGAATACAGAAACAACCTTATGAGACAGAGTGGTTAAATACCGTTGCATTAAAACAAGTCTTTCTGGGGAATGTGTAGGGGTAAGGCTACACCATCCTGCTGTGTTAATTCTTTGCTCTGCAGTTGCTGAGTCCTTATTCCAAAAAATGAGTCCAAGTGGTAATTCTAGCCATAATCCAGTGTGAATTAGTGTTAATGAGGGGGTTTAACCATTGTAGAGATTGAATCAAGCATATAAATAAAAATATGTGAAAGTAACAAACTGGACAAACTAGAAGTGGAGTAAAAATCCAGGGAAGATAGTCTTAATGATGGGCTAGAAAAATGAAAATGTTCTAGAAACGCTTATTAACAGATTCCAGTTTTGTGACATTAAGAAAGTATGACATGACTTATAGGAATCACTTGAAAATGCAGATAATTTTGAAAAAAAAAAAAAAAAAAACCTCTGGCGCTTACAGCAATAATTCTAAGCTGAAGTGCACAGGCTCAAACTTATTTTTCTTCGTGTGCCTAGAGAGAGATTTACATGCCTCATATTTAAAATATATATGTACAGAGGGTCTCTGACTTACAAAATTTAAACTTACACTATTTCAAGTTTAAAACGGTTTGAAAGCATACACATTCAGTAGAAAATATATATCAAAGTTTATATTTTTATCTTTTCTCAGGCTATTCATTGGAAAGACTGATGCTGAAACTGAAGCTTCAATACTTTGACCACCTGATGCAAAGAGCCAACTCATTGGAAAAGACCCTGGTGCTGGGAAAGATTGAGGGCAAGAGAGGAAGAGTGCAATAGAAGATGAGAAGGTTATATATTATCATTGACTCAATAGACATGAATCTGAGCAAACGCCGGGATAGAGTGAAGGACAGGAGACCCTGGCCTGCTGCAGTCCATGGCGTTGCAAAGAGTCCAATACAACTTAGTGATTGAACATAACAACAAGCTAGTGATGTGGGGTATAATCCTTTATCATAATGTTGAATAACTACAACAGCCTTGTGGTCACGAACAACTGACACACTCACAATCATTCTGTATCCATAAAACCATTCTTTTTTTTTCTCTCTTTTCGTAGAGTACTCTAAAAACTGTTTGAGATATTCAACACTTTACTGTAAAATAAGCTTGTGTTAGATGACTTTTCTCAACTGTAGGTTTATGTAAGTGTTCTGAGCATTTATTGTGTTAGGTTAAATTAATTTATTCTCATTGATGTGTACCCCCAAATCACAATATATTTATTCTACCAATAATGAGTATTTGGTTGTTTCTTTTGGGGGGGGTATTCCTAACAGAAGAGATAGGAACATGCATCTACATGAAAATTGCATATATATATAGATGTATGTATATCTAATTGTACATCATTGTTTAGTATATACTTAAACACGTAATTTCTGGGGATTCTAATTGGAAGACCAACAGTAAACAACTAAAATAAGTAAATACATAATATATATTGCTAAATAAGGGAAAGTAAAGAAAAAAGTAAGATACAGACAGAAGATGGGGAGATAGACCTAGATAAGAAATACTGCTTCAGTTAATTTGCTCAAGAAAACATTTGAGAATGTTTTTCAGACCATGTACATATATGTCATTTAAAGGGCAATAGACCATATTTCAGACGAAATCTCACAGATAACCACACATTATTATGTAATAATAGACTACTGACCACATTTTACAATAAAAAGATACCTTTAGGGAAAAGTTACTATTTACTAGACCCTGACAAATTTCAGACCATAATTGTTGACATTTAAAAGTCGACAAAGGGCAATGTAGCTGTGACAACTGACTCATATTTTCTCACATTATTATGAGATGTCAAAGAGATGAGACAAATAATCATTAAGACCATTAAAGAGAAAATGCCATATAACTTTGTGTTTTTATTCTTGCTAACTTATTTCCAGATCACAAATTTTTCACTTTGAGGACCAAATTTTCACAAAGTCCCCTCCACCTGTCTCCAGAGAATTAAAGCAGGAATACTATCCCTAGCATAATGAGTAATTTCTGTTGTTGTTCAGCTGTTAAATCGTGTCTGACTCTTTGCAAACCCATGGGCTACATGCATCATGCCAGGCTTCGCTGTCCTTCACTGTCTCCTGGGGCTTGCTCAGTCTCATGCCCATCGAGTTGATGATGCTGTCCAACCATCTCCTCCTCTGTCCTGTGGGACTTCCTTGGTGGTTCATGAAGTAAAGAATCTTCCTGCAATGCAGGAGATCCAGGTTCGATCCCTGGGTTGGGAAGATTCCCTAGAGAGGAACTAGCTATTCATTCAAGAAATATTGCCTAGAGATTCCATGGACAGAGGAGCCTGGCAGGCTACAGTCCACAGGGTTGCAAAAAGTTGGACTTGACTAAGCGACCGACACTTTCACTTCTTCCCAATGACTGATTACTAGATTATTTAGAACATTGCTGTTCCCACAACATAAGCACATAATTTCCTCTGCCCTCAATATATGTGATGGATCTTTTTCCCTGATTGCTCAAATGCTATAATTCTTTCACATTATATTTATCCCTTATAATATTTGTTTAAAATTATTATTTTTTTGAATAATTGGCTTCATGGAGATGGCTTCAAGGAGATGGCTGGATGGCATCACTGACTTGATGGATGCGAGTCTGAGTGAACTCCGGGAACTGGTGATGGACAGGGAGGCCTGGTGTGCTGTGATTCATGGGGTCGCAAAGAGTTGGACACGACTGAGCGACTGAACTGAACTGAACTGAACACAAAGGGAAGGGATGTGAGGCAGCAATCTAGTTCCACCTATTGCTTGCTATAAAAGTTGCTCAATTGAGTCTGACTCTTTGCAACCCCATGGACTATACAGTTCATGGAATTCTCCAGGCCAGAATACTGGAGTGGGTAGCCTTTCCCTTCTCCAAGGATTCTTCCCAACACAGGGATCGAACCTAGGTCTCGTGCATTGCAGGCAGATTCTTTACCATCTGAGCCACAAGGGAAGCCCAAAAATACTGGACTGGGGAGTCTATCCCTTCTCCAGTGGATCTTCCCGACCCAGCAACCCAACTGGGGTCTCCTGCATTGCAAGCAGATTCTTTACCAACTGAGCTATCAGGGAAGCCTACTGTAAGATCTTGGCCAATCCATTTAACTCACTCAAGAAATACTTACAGGGTTTCCTTGGCGGTCCAGTGGTTAAGAATTCTCCTGCCACAGAGGGCATGGTGCAAGAAGATTCCACACATCACAGAGCAGCTAAGCTGTGCACCATGACCCCTAAGCCAAGGCTCTCGAGCTCAGGAGCTGGAACCACTGAGGCCCTGTGCCTCAACTGCTGAAGCCCGCACCCCTGGAGCCCGTGGGCAGCAACAAGAGAAGCTGCTGTAATGAGAATTCCACACACTGCAACTACAGAGGAGCCCCCCTCGCTGCAACTAGAGAAAGCCTGGCGCAGTAATGAAGACTCAGCGCCGCCAAAATAAATAAATAAATGAAGTGAAGCAAAGTTGCTCAGTCGTGTCCGACTCTTAGGGACCCCATGGACACCAGGCTCCTCCGTCCATAGGATTTTCTAGGCAAGAGTACCGGCGTGGGTTGCCATTTCCTAAAAAAAGAAAAATACTTACAAAATTCCTATTGCAGCCAAACTCTCAAGATATTTCAGTTTAAAAAAAAAAAAAAAGAATACTATCCTATTGGGATTATCTTTGAATAATTGCATTTTTAATTTAGCAAAATTAAAATACCAGCTATCACATGGGTATTGAAGGAATTAAGTGAGGTTATATAAAGACTTTAGTGTTAATTAGACCTAGTTGTGCCACTTATTTGCCTGTATTATAATCATTTTTTAAAAAAATTTAGTTTATTCATGTGAAAAAATGCAGTTTGTATGATGTAAATAAGCCCATATATATGGGCCTCCCTGGTAGCTCAGCAGGTAAACAATCTGTCTGCAATGCAGGAGACCTGGGTTCGATTCCTGGGTAAGGAAGATTCCCCTGGAAATGGGATGCCACCTGGGAAGCCCATATATGCCTATATACACATGTCTTCCCTGGTGGCTCAGTCGAAGAATCTGCCTGGAGAAGGGAACAGCTACCAACTCCAGTATTCTGGCCTGGAGAATTTTGCACTACCCAAAGTATTTGTGCATTATCTTTCTGTTTAGCTCTCACCCCCATCTCTATACAGTAAATAGTACACAATTGGCACTCAATAAATACTTGTTTTTTAATTCTCTAATCATCAAATTTGCAAAATTGTGAACATTTCTGTACTTGTTCCAATACGTCATCTCTATCATCTGTTCACTCATGATATCCAGTTAGAAACTAAGTCTCATATATTCCACTTACTCAAAACTTCAGTGTTATTTCCCTTATCCCTGCTTCTATAATGATCAGTTCTGTTTATGTCTTGATCACTTGTTGATTGAATTTTACATAAGCCCCTTATCTGGCTTCCTTTCTTCAAGGCTGGGCCCACTGCAATTCATATCCATAGGGAGGCCAGAACAGTATGTCTGAAACACGTGTTTAATTAGGTCTTTATCCTTCTGGAATCCCTCCAGTACACACCCACACCAGGTGAAAGATACTATTACTTCTACTTACCTCATATCTGAATTATGTTATTTTCTATTTTTTTTTAACAAAACATTTTCTGATATCAACTCTGCCATGCGACTTGTGTTTCTAAAACTTTCTAATTCATTTTTCATAATCATATCAGGCATATTTTTTTTCTCATTTTCAGTAAAAAGAAATAATGAATATGTACATATATTTGTAAATGCACACATACACATCCCTGCTTTGATGCTGTGAAGTACTTTTAGGTGCCATGAACGACCTCCTACTTTTTATTGCCAAATAATATTAAGGTGTATTGTTTATATTATTGCTTTTGTTTTCTCAACTTCCTATTGATTATGAAGCTGACTACAGTTTTGATCAGATGTCATCCATGCACTAAATTCCTCTTAGCATTGCCACTATTCCCCCTCACAATGGACAGTCCTCATCCTTACATTATTTACTGTGGCCACATCTGACACTTCTGAAAACCTCCTTTCAAACTCTTTCTTTTACGTTCATGACACTAGGCTACACGTGTTCTCTTTATCACTTCGCATTCTCTCTCACTTGTGATTAGATTATAATATTCTTTCTCACATTAGGGGCTTCCCTATAAGCTCAGTTACTAACCAATCCTCCTGCAATGCAGGAGACCCCAGTTCAATTCCTGGGTTAGGAAGATCTGCTGGAGGAGGGATAGGCTACGTACTCCAGTATCCTTGGGCTTCCCTGTGGCTCAGCTGGTAAAGAATCCACCTGCAATATGGGAGGCCTGAGTTCCATCTCTGGGTTGGGAAGATCCCCTGGAGAAGGGAAAGTCTACCCACTCCAGTATTCTGGCCTGCAGAATTCCATGGACTGTATATTAGGTGGCGCTAGAGGTAAAGAAGCCGCCTGCCTTTGCAGGAGACTTTGGGTTGGGAAGATTCCCTGGAAGAGGATATGGAACTCCGCACGCCCCCCGCAACTGCCCACCCAGTATTGTTGCCTGAAGAATTCCATGGACAGAGGAACCTGGTTGCTACAGTCCATGGGGTTGCAAAGAGTTGGACATGACTGAGCGACTACACTTTCTTTCATAGACTAGTGTCTTCAAAATCATTAGCTTGTTCAAAATTTTCTGTAAAATGCACAGCAGTATATGTTTGCATTTTGCTTATTTCAAATGCATATTTTATAGATATCTCAATCTTAACACCTATAATGCTGAACCAGTGTTCTATTAATCCCACTGAACCCACTTGCATTTTCAATATGTAATGTAACCTTCCTCTCAGTTATCAAATTCAGAAATCTGACTTTAATCTTCACCTCCTTCTTCTTTATTATTGAGAGTGAATAACCATGTCTTGCCATGTCTACATTTAATTGTAAAAATCAGATCTCCCTTCTACCATTCTATCCATTTTGCTTTCACTCATTTCTTCACGCACTGTTACAATAGCCTTGCAATTTGTCTCTCCACCTTTATTCTGGCTCCCATTGAATTCATTCTTCACAATTTCAACAGAGAGGACTTTCTGACATGAATATGAATATGAACATCTTACTGCTTCATTTAACACCCTCCTATGATATAAGATAAAGCATTAATACATAAGACCTTTGCAGGTTGCTAACAACCTGGTCTCGAATTTATCTCTGGCCCTGTCTTTCTAGTTTATTCTAAATGTTCACTGTATCAGGGAGGAAAATTTTAAAATTCTTAATTTCTGCACAATTTCACTTACTATTTTCTATCTCTGGGATACATGTCCCTCCTTTCTTTTCCTAGATTCATCCTACATGTTCTTTAACTTTAAGAGTAAGTCTTCTCACAATGGAAGACTTTGCTAACCTTATCACCGCCTTAAGAACCCCCTCCCAGCCCACGCTCCAGGGACATTTTTATCATGATAATCTTTACATTTCACTGTAGTTACCCACATAATCCTCTGTGCTCTCTGCTTGCCTGTCAGCTTTGTAAACAACTCTCTAAGGTTTTCCAGCAGCAAATACAATGTCTGCTACATTGTATTTATCCATAATATATTTATTTAATGAATCTACAAATGGATAATGTCTAACATATTGTATGTATTTTTTGATTCAATGGGGGAAAGAATAAATGAATGTTGAGTTATTATTATCTATTGTACTGTCAAGGCACTTTTCTAACGTACCTGTTGCATGGGTCCCAGTAGATTTAAAAGTATTAAGTAGCTATCACAACTTTATTTTCCCCCTCTGAGAAACAGTTGTTGTTTTTTCAATTGTTTATCAGTAAAACAATTATTTGAAACCTTTGTCAATAGACTTGTTCATTGTTCCTCCTAACTGAATGACAGTTTTAGTTGCACATCATAATATTTCACCTAAATTTAAAAGAGAGACTGATATACTTATTTTCAATAAATGGAGATATCAAAGGATTTATTTTCTATGACTCTAATTTTACAGGTGTGATTCGTTGTGTTTTTATGGTAAACACAATTCTAAAAAACTGATTATATATTTACAGCTGTAATTGAGAGAAATTTAAACTGAGATGGGAAAAGAAAAGAGCTGAGTGAAATGTGAACAGGGGGTAGATTATTTTAGTATGTTGTTTGATACCCTCCTGGGAGGACACTGAGGCCTCCTTGAGCTTTCCAACTAAGTTTTTAATCTGATAGAGATAAATATGAGCATCTGTGCTATATTGCATTTCCTAACTTAAAAGATGGCATTGCCATCTCTCTAAAAGAGACATTGAGAAATCACTGGGGTAGTCATTTGGTTTCAGGGAGTTTAATAACTAAATCTCATCAAGAAAGTGGTTAACTTTTGTCCTTATATAACTTTTAAAATAAAGATCAGTTCATTTAAGTTCAATCGCTCAGTTGTATCCGACCCCATGAACCACAGCACTCCAGGCCTCCCTGTCCATCACCAACTCCTGGAGTCCACCCAAGCCCATATCCATCCAGTCAGTGATGCCATCCAACCTTAACTCTCAAAAAAATTTTAATGAGATAAATCTCAACAAACTTGTAAGCCGTATATTTACTTAGAGCAGGCAGAATATGGATATTGACCAGAGATAATGGTTTTTGGAGTACTAGCATTCTCTGGTTTAAAAATCATAAATGTTTCATTTTTTAAAGATGGAAATAAGGGTAAAGGGTAATTCTTTTTAAAAAATCAAGGTGGCATCATGTTTTAATCTAGAAAATAAACTCTGTTGTGTTTTATCAATATAAATGTGTTGCTGCTGCTGCTGCTAAGTCGCTTCAGTCGTGTCCGACTCTGTGAGACCCCACAGACGGCAGCCCATTGGGCTCCTCCATCCCTGGGATTCTCCAGGCAAGAACACTGGAGTGGGTTGCCATTTCCTTCTCCAACGCATGAAAGTGAAAAGCGAAAGTGAAGTCGCTCAGTCATGTCTGACTCAGCGACCCCATGGACTGCAGCCTACCAGGCTCCTCTGTCCATGGGAGTTTCCAGGCAAGAGTACTGGAGTGGGGTGCCATTGCCTTCTCTATTACAAGATTATTTTGTCCTCTTAAAGTCATAGAACTAACTTGATATTTGATTAGTGTATAGGCATTTTTAAACCTGGGACAGATGAAATGGAGGACAGTTTAATTAGGTGACTCTTTCTTGTTAATTTTGTAAATAATATTTTTTAATGTTTGTAGAAATGCTGAAAGCCTTGATGATTTTTCTTCTATTATGATTACAGTCTAAAATTTTTCACATAAATTGAGACTGGCTTACAGCAGGTCATATTCTTTTACTGACTACCAAAGAATAATTTACTGTCCTGAAGTAAAAAATTCTTCTTCCGATAGTTGTGCTTACTGCTTCCTGCATGGGAGCAGAATGTGATCCTATTGCCCCAGATTTTTCTCCAGATGCTCAGGTTGCTTTAGGTTATAGGACCATTTATAATTAATGAATGCAACCTATTAAAAAGAGGAATAAGTTAACAGGCAATATTGGAACTGGTACTTCATATATGATTTTTTTAATTTAAAAAATTCCATTTTATTGTAAGAACACTTCACATGAGATTTAATTTCTTAACAAATTTTCATGTGCAATACATTATTGTTGACTATAGGTGCAAGGTTATATATCAGATCTCTAGAATGTATTCATTTTCTTTAACTGAAACGTTATCATGCCCATTAATTAGTAATTTCCCATGTCCCCATCCCCCTAGTCCCTGGTAGCCATCATTTCACACGTTGATTCTAAGAACTTGATTGTTTTAGATACCTCATATAAGTGTAGTCATGCAGTATTTGTCTTTCTGTGAGTAGCTTATTTCACTTCAAAGAATCTTCTAGGTTCATCAGTGTTACTGTTTATCTCAGAAGTTCCTCTTTTTTCTCGCTATCAGTAGATGCTGGAGAGGGTGTGAAGAAAAGGGAACTTTCCTACACTGACAGTGAGTATGAGAGAATAATATGGACGTTCCTTAAGATATTAAAGATATAATTTTTAACTTTTTAATATTTTTATATAAGATACATATATATTGTATTTTTAATATAAGACATTAAAAATTCAACTATCATGTGATTTAGCAATTCCATTCCTAGGAATATATCCACAGAAAAACATAATTCAGAAATACACATGCATCCCAATATTCACTGCAGGGTTGTTTACAATAGTCAAGAAATGTACTTTCTGCCATTAAATTGGTATCATCTGTGTATCAGAGATTGTTGATATTTCTTCTGGCAATCTTGATTCCAGCTTGTGATTCATCCAGCCCAGCATTTTGAAGATGTATTCTTCATAGAAGTTAAGTAAGCAGAGTGAAAATATACAGACTTGTCACACTCCTTTCCCAATTTTGAGCCAGTCTGTTTGAGCCATTGTCTGCTTCTAATTCTTGCTTCTTGACCTGCATGCATTTTTCTCAGGAGACAAGTAAGTGGTTTGGTATTCCCAACTCTTTAAGAATTTTCAGTTTGTAGTGATCCACACAATCAAAGGCTTTAGCATCATCAATGATGCAGAAGTAAATGTTTTTGTGGAAATCCCTTTCTTTCTCTATGATCCAGTAGATTTTGAAAATTTGATCTCTGGTTCGTTTGCCTTTTCTAAATCCAGCTTATACATCTGGAAGTTCTTGGTTCATGTACTATTAAAGTCTAGCTTTCAGGATTTTGAGCATTATCTTGCAAGCAAGTGAAATGAGCACAATTTACAATACTTTGAACATTCTCTGGCATTGCCCTTTTTTGGAATTGGAATGAACACTAACTTTTTCCAATCCTGTGGCTACTGCTGAGTTTTTCAAATTTGCTGGCATATTGAGTGTAGAACTTTCATAGCATAATCTTTTAGGATTTGAAATAGTTCAGTTGGAATTCCATCACCTCAACTAACTGTTTGTAGTTATGCTTCCTAAGGCCCATTTGACCTCACACTCCAGGATGTCTGGCTCTAGGTGCATGACCACATCATTGTGGTTATCCAGGTCATTAAGACCCTTTTTTCAGTTCTTCTGTGTATGCTTGCCACTTCTTCTTAACCTCCTTTGCTTTTGTTAAGTTCTTGCTCTTTCTGTCCTTTATTGAGCCCATCTTTGCATGAAATGTTCCCTTGGTATTACCAATATTCTTGAAGAGGTCTCTAGTCTTTCCCATTCCATTACTTCCCTCTATTTCTTTGCATTTTTCACTTAAGAAGGTTTCACATCTCTCCTTGCTTTCTCTGGAACTCTGCACTCAGTTGGGTGTATCTTTCCTTTTCTCCTTTGCCTTTCCCTTTTCTTTTCTGCTTCTGGAAGTCCTCCTCAGACAACCACTTTATCTTCTTGCATTTCTGTTTCTTTGAGATGGTTTTGGTCACTGCCTCCTGTACAATGTTACACGCCTCCACCCATAGTTCTTCAGGCAATCTGTCTACCAGATCTAATCTCTTGAATTTATTTGTCACCTCCACTGTATAATCATAATTGATTTGATTTAAGTCATACTTGAATTGTCTAGTGGTTTTCCCTACTTCAATTTAAGCTTGAATTTTGCAATAAGGAGCTAATGATCTAAGCCACAGTCAGCTCCAGTTCTTGTTTTTGCTGAACTATATACACTGGAATGGGCATCCCAGGTGGCACTAGTGGTAAAGATCCACTAGTGCAGGAGATGCAAGGGACCTGGGTTCAGTCCCTGAGTCTGGAAGATCCCCTAGGGGAGAACATGGAGATCTGCTCCAGCATTATAGCCTGGAAAACTCCATGGATAGAGGGGCCTGGCGAGCTACAGCCAATGGGGCTGCAGAGAGCCAGACATGACTGAACAGCTGAGCACACACAGACAACGGAACGCTACTTGTCCATTAAAAGGAAAGAAGCAATGGTATTTGCAGCAACATGGAGGGACCAGAGCTGATCATGCTGAGTGAAGTAAGTCAGAGCATCAAAACCATTGTATACCATCCCTTCTATGTGGAATCTCAAAAGACATGATAAAAAATGAACTTACTTTCCAAACAAAAACAGATTCACAGACTTAGAGAATGAACTTAGGTTGCCGGGGGTGGGGGGAGGGGCC
>SJYT01033008.1:283386-342864 GCA_006410635.1 Cephalophus harveyi
GAGGGGCGGTGGGGAAAGGGTAGCTAGGGAGTTTGGGTTGGACATGTACACACTGCCATATTCAAACTGGATGCCAACAAGGACCTACTGCATAGCACAGGGAAGCTCTGCTCAATGGTGTGTAGCAGCCTGGATGGGAGAGGAATTTGGGGGTTAATGAATACATGTATATGTATGGTTAGCCCCTTTGCTGTCCCCCTGAAACTATCACAATGCTGTTAATTGGCTATATTCAATACAAAATAAAAAGCTTAATTGAAAAAATATATTTTTTTTCCCTATTTTATAACTGAGCCCTGACTGGTCTTACTACCCTCAGAAAGACTTTGGGTAGTTCCACTAGCTGTCAATCTAGCAAAATGTTAGAATTCAATATTCTTACTCAAACTTTTCAAAAGCCACAGTTATAAAGTCTTTCCTGGGTGTCACATTCCAGTTTTTTTCATAAGTGTGCTTGAAAGAACAATAGAGACACTGTGAAAATCACAATATTTTGAAAAGGAAATGGAAAAATGGAATTAAAAAGAAAGTATATTTGGGAGTCAGAGTATTAGCAATACAGAACAATTACCATGAAATGCATTATCAATTTCAAAATAGTTTCTTAAGAGGAAGAAAACTCTTAGAGATATGGGAAGCTACTTTGAAAAGCATGGGTCTAAAGAGAAAGAAAAATAAGTGAATATCAGGGCAAAAAAATCTTTAACACCATGTCACATAATGAGAGGAATTGACTGGGTAATATACAACCAATTAGAGACACAGAAATGAAAAATTCATTGACATATACTAGACAATGACCGTAAAGTTATCCTGTCACAAACTTAGGGTGTTTATATGCAAGAATAATTGGTAATCTATAAGACTGTTGTTGGGATTTATCATCTGTCAGTCAGAGTATTGACATAACTTTCTTAAGAAAACTTAGTAAAAACTTGAGGGGGCAAAGGCTTATTGAATTTTCTGACAAAGAAGTGATGGTTTATATTGTTTTAAGACTCTAATTCAGTATAAAATCATTGTGCTCAGAGAATCAAAGAAGGAAAATTTGAAGAATTCAAGTATTATTTGCTCTAAAGTAAATGAAATATTATGTTTCTATGTGGTCTTATTATTATTTTTTTTTATTTTTATTTTTACTTTATTTTACTTTACAATACTGTATTGGTTTTGCCATCCATTGACATGAATCTGCCACGGGTGTACATGAGTTCCCAATCCTGAACCCCCCTCCCGCCTCCAGAAACTCTTCCTCTTTCCTATCTACTTTCTGTAAAAGCAAATTCTCTACATCTTTAAACTCACATATTAGGGCCTCCCTTGTGGTGTAGACAGTAAAGAATCTGCCTGCAATGCAGGAGAAGTGAAGAGAAGTTGCTCAGTCGGATCCGACTCTTTGTGACCCCACGGACGGCAGTCCATCAGGCTCCTTGGTCCATGAGATTTTCCAGGCAGAATCCTGGAGTGGTTGCCATTTCCTTCTCCAGGGAGACCTGGGTTCAATTCCTGGGTTGGGAAGATCCCCTGGAGAAGGAAATGGCAAGCCTCTCCAGTATTCTTGCCTGGAGAATTCCATGGACAGAAGAGCCTGGCGGACTACAGTCCATGAGGTTGCAAAAAGTCTGACATGACTGAGCAACTAAGACTTCCACCTTTTCTTTCATTACGGCTTAGCTCTTTCCTTTATTTAGCCTTTAAAAGCATGTGTACTACCACTTCTAAAATCAGTTTTAATGTCCAACCTAGAAGATTGTAATGGGGATTAAAAGCCCTAATGTGTTTAAATAGACTTCCTAAATAGCACACTTATCCAGAACTTTTTTTCCATCATTTCCTCTGCTGCTGCTGCTGCTGCTGCTAAGTTGCTTCAGTCATCTCCAACTCTGCGCGAACCCCTAGACGGCCTCCTACCAGGCTCCTCTCTCCCTGGGATTCTCCAGGCAAGAACACTGGAGTGGGTTGCCATTTCCTTCTCCAATGCATGAAAGTGAAAAGTGAAAGTGAAGTCGCTCAGTCGTGTCTGACTCTTAGTGACCTCATGGACTGCAGCCCACCAGGCTCCTCCATCCATGGGATTTTCCAGGCCAGAGTACTGGAGTGGGGCGCCATCGCCTTCTCTGACCTTTTCCTCTAAAACTCATAAAACTTTGTGTGATATAATTTAGTCTCATACTGTTCTATGTGTGCAAGTCGCTTGGTAAATCTTGTCTAGGGCTCAATTTTTGTCTTTTCTAGGCTGTGACACACAGGAAGGCTCATTAGTTTGTTGTCATATTGATTTTGTGAAGGAATCCTGTTTTGTTTTGTTTTTTTAACTCATACTGTGCATTCAACAAATTATTAAAAATTCTATTGAATGCTGTTGGGAAAAACAGTATAAAGAACTTGGAAGTAAGAATAAAAGTTAGATGGTGACTTAAAAGTGAAAAAAAATTGCATAAAACTTAAAGGTCTTGTTTTACTTTTACTTTCCTTAAATAGAAAGCAAATTCAAAACAGGTTGGAAAATCTCGATTTCATCTCGCACTTCTTTACTTACTTTTATCTGCAGTTCTTGATAAGGGCAGTCTGAATTCCACAAATTAGAAGGCATGCACTTACTTGGAAAATTTGGTAGAAAGCAACTTTTTAGAAAATCTCCTATGAGAAATTTAAAAAATGCTGTTTCATGCGAAGCTTGGGCAGGGTAATCAGAGAAATGTAATGTGAATGAATAAACTAAACTATGTCCAAGGACAATTAAAAACTATGGTGCCAGGGAAGAAAGAAATCCCTAGCTCCTCTTCTAGAAAAGTCACATTCATCCTTAAGTTAAAGAAAAAAAAATCATCATAGCATACTGAGAACTCACTGTATATAAGAAGTGGACATACATGTTAGCATTTTAAACGTATTCATTTTTAATTTCACCATCCAACTCCCCCCAAATGCTGGAAATTAACTTCATAAAAAAAGCTACTGACACTGATACATCATTTTATCAGTGAAAAGGAATAGATTAACCCAAGACTAGAGACACTGGTCTTTCCAATAGTCATGTATGGATGTGAGAGTTGGACTGTAAAGAAAGCTGAGCACTGAAAAATTGATACTTTTGAACTGTGGTGTTGGAGAAGACTCTTGAAGAGTCCCTAGGACTGCAAAGAGATCCAACCAGTCAATCCTAAGGGAAAACTGTCCTGAATATTCATTGGAAGGACTGATGCTGAAGCTAAAACTCCAATACTTTGGCATCTGGATGTGAAGAACTGATTCATTGGAAAAGACCCTGATACTGGAAAGATTGAGGGCAGGAGGAGAAGGGGACGACAGAAGATGAGATGGTTGGATGGCATCACCGACTTGATGGACATGAGTTTGAGCAAGCTCCAGGGGTTAGTGATGGACAGGGAAGCCTGGTGTGCTACAGTCCATGGGGTCGTAAAGAGTCGGACACGACTGAGCGACTGAACTGAACTGAACTGAGAGACACTGATCAAAAGTTCTGTTCTTATAAACATTCACCATAGAGGTGACATAGTAGAAAGACACTGAAGGAAATCTAGCCTACTAGCTAACTCAAGGTTTCCTTCATGTCCTCAAGATTAACTGCAGTGAAGAAAGTAGCTGGGCCAGAAAGATTTGATGTATACATCTGATTGCTTGTATGCAACATCTGTGGTATGCGTAATTCCAGCTTTTTAAAAACAGTTTCTGAGCATTACTTTTTCTTATAAAATTCATAAAAGTGCAACACTGTCACTTTCTACCAGTGTTATAACCATTATCTCTTTTGAATAGGTTGAAAACAAATCTTAATTAGAAGAATTACCCTCAGAAATAAAAAAAAGAAAGTTTAACATAAATGTCTTCTTAACTCACTGGATTACAAGAATAGGAGGAAAGAAAAATATATTACCATTTAAATAGTTTTAGAAAGAGTGATGTACAGTTTCATACTTACAAACTGTTTATTTCTGGAATTTTCCACTTAATATTTTTGAATAATTGTTGCCACATGTAACTGAAATTGCAAAACCTCAAATAAGTGGGGACTACTGCATTATAACCTTCTGCAAGATTTTTCCTTTTCATTCTGGTCCACACTCTGTCAGGAGTTATTAGCATTGCTTTTACCATGAACCTTTTTCAAAATATGGTGAAGAGTATGCACCCCCTACCCAAAATAATGAGGCTGAATATGTAAAATATTATATACATTTTAAACTATAAAATATTAAGATTTTATATAAATTAAAATTAATCAATTACATCAAAATTGAAGAAAATTGCTTGTGTTATGTGTGGTTGTGCTTGTGTTACGTGTTATAAGGTGTTAAGAGAGAGAGGAAGTAGTTAAACTTTTTGTATTGCCTATCTAGTAGTAACTTAAACACTTTATTTAAAATTTGCTTCTTTTTTAAATCATGGAAATTATTTTATCAATCTGTAGATGGTGAAGGTGGGTACAGGCTATATAAGTCATATATATCAAAGCAGAAATGTATTAATAATTATCAACCCTTGAGAGTCCCTTGGACTGCAAGGAGATCCAAGAGTCCATTCTAAAGGAGATCAGCCCTGGGATTTATTTGGAAGGAATGATGCTAAAGCTGAAACTCCAGTACTTTGGCCACCTCATGCAAAGAGCTGACTCATTGGAAAGGACTCTGATGCTAGGAGGGATTGGGGGCATGAGGAGAAGGGGACGACAGAGGATGAGATGGCTGGATGGCATCACCAACATAGTGGATGAGAGTCTGAGTGAACTCCGCGAGTTGGTGATGGACAGGGAGGCCTGGAGTGCTGAGATTCATGGGGTCGCAAAGAGTCAGACATGACTGAGCAACTGAACTGAACTGAACTGAACTGAATTGAACCCATCAAACCCAATAAACTCTGAACCTGTTGAGGAGACATGAGATTCTTTCATCTCTAAATCCCATACCACACAACTCTGGGTTCACAACTGATGCTACTGTTCATTGAAACTGTGAATTAATTATTTAACAAACAAATAAATTGCCTCATAAAATATCATTTTTGAAAATATCTTTTAAATATAGCTATTCTGGGAAATCACATAGATATATAGTTTTTATTTTATATTAAATATTTTGATTGTAAAACATATTAAATTCTAAATTTCCCAAGTTGTACATTAGATCTCCAGAACTCAAAACATAGTTTGGGCATTTGATCATCATCTTTCCAATGATCAGAATTATTTAATAGAAGTAAGAAAGCATAATAAATAATTCTAAGTATATGCTTCTGTCCCAGTCTCATAATCACTGTAAAATAAATTATTTCATTTCTCACACACATAACCAGTTTAATATGTATATATCAAGTGTGTCTAGCTGTGAATATTAGATCATATAGAACAATTTCACAATTGATCCTATAGAATTACTGCACTCTATTTGGTCAATTTTGCTACCATTTCAAAGAATGAAAATATATATATATATATATATATATATATATATTTAATGGCCTTCTGTAGATATCTCAAATTTCTCTATAATATGACTAAAATAGTCAAGACCTAATTGGAATTCCATGTCCTTGTATAATCTTGCATTGTTCTACTGCAGCTATTTAGACTACTAAATACTTTCTTTAGTTAGTTTTACTTTAAAAGTATGATTTGCACAAGGAGTTCAAGCAAAGGTTTCAGACCCTTTTCAAGTCAGGTGTACATCTGAAAATGGAAATCAATAAACAATTTTAAAAAGACTTTCAGCCCCAATTATAACAATACCTGCTTCAGGCCAGAGGGTTGGTAATTATATTAAGACTCCCATTAATGATAAAATAAAGAAAACAATTTCCAAGAAAATGCTACAATTGGGTCACTAAAGCACTCTAATATTCCTTTGTTTCCAATAAATCTATAAAAAGCAAATTAAATGGAGCCCAAACACAACTAAAACTTAAATACAATTTTTATTCACTGAAGACAAAGACAGTGTTTTTCAGAGTAATTTATTTACTCAACATCTAAGAATCTGTCTCACAGTCTATTAAACACCTTGCTAACTTAGGCATTGGGAGTCAATAGTTTAAGACAATAAATGTGCATTCTGCTTTATTTTCCCTTATAAGAGCATGGCATTTGTGACAATTCTACACAAAGTATTAGGTGCTAATCATTCAGTCATGTCTGACTCTGTGACCCTATGGACTGTAACCCTCGAGGCTCCTCTGTCCATGGGACTCTCCAACCAAGAATCCTGAGTGGGTAGCCATTCTCTTCTCCAGGGGATCTTTCCTACCCGGGGTTCAAACCCAGGTCTTCTGCATTACAGGTGGATTCTTTACTGTCTGAGCCACCAGGGAAGCGCTTCCACAAAAAGTATTGTTACCAAAAAAAAAAAAAAAGGCAAAAACAAAGCAAGCACACACATAAACAAAAAAGCATAGTTTTCATTATGTACTTTTCCCTGAAGATAAACATAGGAGAGCAGAAAAATAAAACAGCATATAAAATTAGAAAATACCATCAAGTTGAAAACAGTTTGATGCAAACTGCAAGATGCCAAATAGGAAAAAAGATAAATGGCAAATTTTTAAGAGATGAGATTCAAGTTAAAATAAAAAATCAGAATTTTGGTGTGGCAGTTATTGTAGAATGGACTGGGAATGAGAAATCAAGAAAACATTAAAAAATAAGGCAAAAGTGAAATCAAATAAAAACTTTACAAGTGCAAAATGGAAAGTTATTAGTCATATGCCCTCTGGAGTCAGCTTGGCTGGTTTTAAATTTTGGCTCTATTTATGTCTCGGTTTTCTCATATATAAATTAGGTACAATGGAGATAGGGTGAAGTGAAATGCAATAATTCTTCTGAAGTGCTCGCAACAGAACATAACTTAGAGTTACAACTAAATAAGCAATATTTATCTTAAGTAATATTATCTTTACAGAGTGCTCAAAGTGTTTTTTTTTTATCTATAGCACATTTAAACTTCAAAACAACTCTGAAATAGCTAGAACAGTATCAATATCCCCATTTTGCTCATGAAGAGAATGAAGACTGTCAAGAAGTTGCATAATCATGTGCACTAATACTGTGAAGGTGAAAGTCGCTCAGTCCTGTCCTACTCTTTGCAACCCCATGGACTATACAATCCATGGGATTCTCCAGGCCAGAATACTGGAGTGGGTAGCCTTTCCCTTCTTCATGGGATCTTCCCAACCCTGGGATCAAACCCAGGTCTCCCGCATCGCAGGTGGATTCTTTACCAGCTGAGCCACAAGGGAAGCTAATACTGTACAATAAATCATATATATGGAGAACCCAACCTAATGCAGTTGACCTAAGGTAAAGAGATTAATCTGGGTGGGCCTGACTTCAACACATGCTCCCTTTAAAAGCAGCAAGATTTTTTTCTGGATGATGGTAGAAAGTGAAGTCTGGGAGATATCTGCCCTGGCTGGCCTGTACTGTGCTGTGCCTAGTCTCTCAGTCATGTCCAACTCTTTGTAATGGCCAAAATAAAATTTAAAAAAGATTTGATGGCTTAATGAATGGATAAATTATGGAATAAGAGGGGGATTATACTTTTTATAATCAATAATAGTATTAAGAGAATAAAACAATAAAAGAAATTAAAAATATGTTCCTGTTTTATTCACCTACTCTTCATGCATTGGTGAGACACTGGGCCCCCACACTAGGTTCTCCAGATGGCTAAACACCCAAAGCTGTCACCAGACAGATGAGACAGACAGCAGTTAATTGGTCATATAAACTCACAGCCTTGGGCAGAAGGGCATTACACGCTGTACAGGACCCGTGATGCTACACTTGGGAGCAGGGTGAATGTGCAGGCGTCTGGGATGCAAATGTTGCGGTAACAAGAGGCTGAGTGACTTCTGGCTCCCCAGAGAGGATGCAACTGGCTTGTTTGACTAGTTCTGCAGGCTGGAAGGGAAGCTGGATACAAGACAGGCTGCAGTAGTTGCTCCAGTTGACGGGGGAACAAGCTCAGTGACGAGGCTATTACCCTGGTGGGGGGCATATGTGGTGAGCATTGAGAAACTCATGGTTTGGCCTTTGAGTCTTTGGCAGCTTCAAAGCTGTCAGAGAAGCACTCCATGTTGTATCTTAATTTCAGGCCATCCACCATCTTTCCCAAATTCCTTCCCTGAATGAAGTACCAGAGTCAAAACAGTAACCAAGAAGGACCTCCTACATAGCACAGGGAACTCTGATCAGTACTCTATAATAAATAACAAATGGGCAAATAATTTGAAAAAGAATAGATACATGTATACATATAACTGAGGCCCTTTGCGGTACACCTGAAACTAACACCATATGCCTGATCAACTATACCCCAACATAAAATTTAAAAAAATTTTAAATAGTACTTTGTGCTTTTGAACTTCAAAGACAAGTATAACTTGTTATTTTGGTTGAAAATCATTTAAAGTTAATCATATATCAATACTTAGAACTTTTAACAAGCAATGATTCAATGTACAGATATTTCACAAATTCAAGAATGTGAAATGTTCATCTTTTTGGTTATTCACATTTGTGTCAGTATTTCAGATTTGTTTCTTCTAAGTCATTTTACTTAGCATTAAGAGAGGTGGTGGCTCAGCCATGCTAACTTCTAAAAATAAATTATTTTTTCTTCCTTTGTTTATATGGGCCTTGCCTGGTGGCTCAGAGGTTAAAGCATCTGCCTGCAATGCAGGACCTGGGTTTGATCCCTGAGTCGGGAAGATCCCCTGGAGAAAGAAATGGCAACCTACTCCAGTATTCTTGCCTGGAGAATCCCATGGGCGGAGAGCCTGGTGGGCTACAGTCTACAGGGTCACAAAGAATCGGACGCGACTGAGCGACTTCACTTTCACTTTCACTTTTGTTTATATGTAAAATGCAAATTATGATACGAGCGTACCAGGTTCCTCTGTATGTAATGAGCATCTACTTGCTACAAATCTAGTGAATTTTGCCATTTTCCAGACTATCATTGCCTCTGTGATAAAGTCTATATTTTTCTTTCTTCCTGAGAAAATCTGAATTATTCCTTCCTGAGAGAATCAATGAGACTTAGCTAACCTATCTCCTTTAATGATGCCATGAAACACTCCTAAAACATCAGAAAACATTTGTCCATCACATTCTGCTTACAAGACACTGATCTATGTGCTTCAGATATTTTTTTCACTTTTTATTTACAAAAGTCCTATTATATAGATGAGAAAACTGAAGTACAAATTAGTAAGTTGTCTAAAGTAGATGTAAACTATGACTCCAGGTAATGTGGGTGCAGATTCCATGACCTCAGATACTACAATAGGCTACTTCTAGAAATAAACCCTTCCTGCAAATATTACATAACTGGAAGCATAGACTACCCACATGAATAAAATTAGAAAAATCAATACATCAAATCATTCATTAAATTAAATGAATCTATTTATACTTATGTATTTTTCCATTTACTAAATATTCTTTCATGAATTTCAAATTTTCAATATTTTCTTTTAAGAACATTTTATTTACCAAGTCTTTTCAAAGCAGAATGCTGAGTAATCCACCAAAAGTTGACTCAAAATAGTTCCTCTTATGGCTGTTATAGTCTAATAAGGAAAACAAAAGTCAAAACATGTTATTCAAATGTGTTTCCGAAGTGTGACATGCATACGTATAAATAAGAAGAGGGTTCTATGGAATCCTATGGGAAGTCTCTCTGCCTTGATCTTTGGTTGGTAAGTACACTCATCACTAAAGTCAAGAGCACAGTTGTTCAGGTGTAATTTTAATGCAGGAACACCTGGCCCATAAGTTAAGTCTCCGCATCTTAAAAGTTGTAGGTATTGCCAGCAATAAGCACTGCACTGGAATAATGGGGAGGTGAGGGTGGGAGCTTGAATTTATGCTGGCAGATTCAGCATCCTTTCTGTAAGACCTAAAGCTTTGAAACCATATTAAAGGAAACATGGCAAAAAAAAAAGGTTACTGTGTTCCTCTCTGGGCAAAATGGAAAGGAAGGTAAAAGGTGTCTTGAAAATTTTAAATAGAAAAGTACTTCTAAAGTTAGTTATTTGGATATTTTTGAGATTAGTTGTTTGTCAGTTGCTTCATTTGCTATTATTTTCTCCCACTCTGAAGGCTCTTTTCACCTTGCTTATAATTTCCTTTGTTGTGCAGAAGCTTTTAAGTTTAATTAGGTCCCATTTGTTTATTTTTGCTTTTATTTCCAATATTCTGGAAGAGGGAACCCTCTTACACTGTTGGTGGGAATGCAAACTAGTACAGCTACTATGGAGAACAGTGTGGAGATTCCTTAAAAACCTGGAAATAGAACTGCTTTATGACCCAGCAATCCCACTACTGGGCATACACACCAAGGAAATCAGAATTGAAAGAGACACATGTACCCCAATGTTCATCACAGCACTGTTTATAATAGCCAGGACATGGAAGCAACCTAGATGTCCATCAGCAGACGAATGGATCAGAAAGCTGTGGTACATATACACAATAGAGTATTACTCAACCATTAAAAAGAATACATTTGAATCAGTTCTAATGAGGTGGATGAAACTGGAGCCTATTATACAGAGTGAAATAACCCAGAAAGAAAAAACAATACAGTATGCTGCTGCTGCTAAGTTGCTTCAGTTGTGTCCAACTCTGTGCGATCCCATAGACGGCAGCCCACCAGGTTCCTCTGTTCCTGGGATTCTCCAGGCAGGAGTAATGGAGTAGATTGCCATTGCCTTCTCCATACAGTATACTAGCACATATATATGGAATTTAGAAAGATGGTAATGATAACCCTGTATGCAAGACAGCAAAAGAGACACAGATGTATAGAACAGTCTTTTGGATTGTGTGGGAGAGGGAGAGGGTGGGATGATTTGGGAGAATGGCATTGAAACATGTATAATATCATATATGAAACGAATCGCCAGTCCAGGTTCGATGCATGATATTGGATGTTTGGGCCTGGTGCACTGGGATGACCCATAGGGATGGTACGGGGAGGGAGGAGGAAGAGGAGTTCACGTATATACCTGTGGTGGATTCATGCTGATGTTTGGCAAAACCAATACAATATTGTAAAGTAATTAACCTCCAATTAAAATAAATAAATTTATATTAAAAAAAATAAAGTTAGTCATTTGGGAGCCTGAGGTAGAATGGTGCTTTTTTTTTCCCCCTTGGTAGTGAGAGTGGGAAGAAAAGAAAGGCAGTCTCAGAGCAGTTCTCCACATTTTCGGAGGATTTTGCAATATAAATATCTCTCTTAAGGATGTATTGATACCTGCTCCTATCCACCATATGTTGCCTGAATACACAATCCCTTCCTATGCCCTTGTCCTAAATCTAAAAAAAAAAAAAAAAATTTGCTTGCTGACCCTGAGAATTTCAATCATCCAACCACTGAATTACCTGGCACTCAGAATCTATTGTGAAAAGTTTCTTTTATTTCATTGACACATTCATTTGCCCAATGAAATTGGCTTTTTGTAGTAATAAGAAACATAGCATAATCCTATGCATTATAAAATTTTACACATTAATTTATTTGATACTGCTTATTCAAATGTGTTTAGTAATCAGAGCCTGATTAATGAAATTATCTTCAGAAAACTCCAACATATACTTATAACTTTGAATAAAATATACAAAATTCGAGAAAATTATATGTCCCTCTCAAATTTTTGGAGAAAGCTGAAACTGCTTTAAAGGGAATAGAAACATGATTTCAACAAACATTTTTGGAATAAAAATTCTATGTTCCAACTCTGTACTAAATGATATATATAGATATTGATATAGAAATAAAAATAAAAAATCTCTGTAGATGGTATAAGACATAATTTAATGGGAATACATCTATCTGTCACTTGTCATCATTTATCTATATCATCTATCGATACAATATAGCTTATTAGAAAAAAATTTATGGAATGCCTGTAATATGTCCATCTAATATATTCTTTCACATAGATTTAGTCATCAGTTCAGTTCAGTCGTTCAGTCGTGTCCGACTCTTGGCTACCCCATGAATCGCAGCACGCCAGGCCTCCCTGTCCATCACCAACTCCCGGAGTTCACTCAGACTCACATCCATGGAGTCGGTGATGTCATCCAGCCATCTCATCCTCTGCCGTTCCCTTCTCCTCCTGCCCCCAATCCCTCCCAGCATCAGAGTCTTTTCCAATGACTCAACTCTTCGCATGAGGTGGCCAAAGTACTGGAGTTTCAGCTTTAGCATCATTCCTTCCAAAGAAATCCCAGGGCTGATCTCCTTCAGAATGGACTGGTTGGATCTCCTTGCAGTCCTAGGGACTCTCAAGAGTCTTCTCCAACACCACAATTCAAAAGCATCAATTCTTCGGTGCTCAGCCTTCTTCACAGTCCAACTCTCACATCCATGCATGACCACTGGGAAAACCATAGCCTTGATTAGACAGACCTTTGTTGGCAAAGTAATGTCTCTGCTTTTGAATATGCTGTCTAGGTTGGTCATAACTTTTCTTCCAAGGAGTAAGCATCTTTTAATTTCATGGCAGCAGTCACCATCTGCAGTGATTTTGGAGCCCCCAAAAATAAAGTCTGACACTGTTTCCACTGTTTCCCCATCTATTTCCCATAAAGTGATGGGACCAGATGCCATGATCTTCATTTTCTGAATGTTGAGCTTTAAGCCAATTTTTTACTCTCCTCTTTTACTTTCATCAAGAGGCTTTTTAGTTCCTCTTCACTTTCTGCCATAAGAGTGGTGTCATATGTTATATGTCAACCTACATATCTGAGGTTATTGATATTTCTCTCAGCAATCTTGATTCCAGCTTGTGCTTCTTCTAGCCCAGCGTTTCTCATGATGTACTCTGCATATAAGTTAAATAAGCAGGGTAACAATATACAGCCTTGACGTACTCCTTTTCCTATTTGGAACCAGTCTGTTGTTCCATGTCCAGTTCTAACTGTTGCCTCCTGACCTGCATACAGGTTTCTCAAGAGGCAAGTCAGGTGGTCTGGTATTCCCATGTCTTTCAGAATTTTCCACAGTTTATTGTGATCCACACAGTCAAAGGATTTGGCATAGTCAATAAAGCGGAAATAGATGTTTTTCTGGAACTCTCTTGCTGTTTTGATGATCCAGCGGATGTTGGCTATTTGATCTCTGGTTCCTCTGCCTTTTCTAAAACCAGCTTGAACATCTGGAAGTTCACGGTTCACGTATTGCTGAAGCCTGAGCTCTCACAAAAATCATACGGATTACAAAAACATGTTGGAATCACTGGCAATGCTCTGTGATCTCGCTCTATGAATCAGGGCAAGTCATACTCTGCCTCTCAGCGTTCACGTGTGCCACACATAAGCATGCTGATCACATTTATGCAAAGGTGGGATAAGTAAATATATTTAAAACTTATGAGTTCTGGACATATGGTTAGTCATCACAAAGGATAGCTCTTATTAGGAACAGTTTTTAATAATTACTCTTATATCTTGGGAATACCTCCCATAAGAGGGTAGTATTCTATTTTAAAAGAATAAGATGTAAATGTATGGCAAAACCAATACAGTATTGTAAAGCAAAATAAAGTAAAAATAAAAATTAAAAAATAAATAAATAAAAGAATAAGAATTTTCCACTGAACACTATACGACATTCCAGATAGAGAAATAACATGTGAAAGGCATGATATTTAAGGCTATAAAAGGACTCACTGTGACTTAAAGATACAGTGCTTTGGTGGAAATGGCAAAATGTGAATCTGGACCCTCAGGTTCTCCTTGCATCTGCATCTCCTTTGGCAAGTTAGTGACCCCAAGAGAGATCAGTTTGTGTAAAGCTGGAATAATAATAGCCTAAATCAGAATGAGGATTATGAGATAGGTAGTTTGTCCCTTCAGTGCTTTGCACAAGGTGAAGACTCATGGCTTGTCATCATTGTGGTATTGGTGGTGTAATTGTTATTACTTTACAATTCCATGTACTTTGACCTTCATCTTTGTGATTCTTTCAGATATGGAAGGCAATGTTTCTGTTTTAAGATCACTGTGACATCGGCAGTAGTTTGGCGATTGTAATGAAAAGACAGCTATGACAGGAGACAAAAAGAAAATGGAATATCCCAAGTATAGGATGAAGCTATGCATAGTTTTGATAATTTCAGGAAGAATAGAGAAGCATTAGAAAATTTAGGGACTATTTAGAAGGTTAAATAAGCCAAAGTTTTGCCTAACTACATAAATGTATGTGAAGAAATAAAAGTGGTCAGGAGAGAAGTTAAATTACTATGAGCAGTCTGTATTGGAGAACCAAATGGATAGCGAAATAATGTGAAAACCAGGCAGCACCGCTGGTAAAGGATCCGCCTGCCAACGCAGGAGACACAACAGTTGCTAGTTCCATATCTCAGCTGGGAAGATCCTCTGGAGTAGGAAATGGCAACCCATTCCAATATTCTTTCCTGAAGAATTCCATGGACAGAGGAGGTTGGTGGGCTATAGTCCATGGGTTGCAAGGAGTCAGACACGACTCAGTTCACATGCACATACACATGAAGAACATCCCAGAGGAATAACAATGATGGGAGCTGTTATATAAATTGTTTCATTGGGAATTGTCTTAAGTATGAGTATCCATGCTTCATTGACTTGGAAAAATTTCAAATCTGGAAATTTAAAATTTAAATATTCATAGGAATTGCAATAATATTTTACTCTAATGCAAACTCAATTATATAGTTGACTATAGCATATGATTTCCATAAGAGAATGCATGATATATCGCTATTAAATAATTATGCTGATTTTTACTACCAGTAAAATTATTTGTTTAACTTCTCACTATTTTAATTTCATTTTGCATTTTCATTTAGTACCACTTTTGAGCTAATGTGGCTGATACACCAGGAATGTACTTAATGCCAGATGTTTCTATAGACGTGACTACCATTGTGGTTAGGAACTAATAATAGAAGGAAAAAAAGTGCTTTCCTTGGAGAAAATATACTTTCTTTCAGCTTCAGCGTTCCTATTTCTATTTGGCATTGGGTTAATCACTTACACAATCTTAACCTCAATTTTTTTATTTAAAAATGAAAATGGCAATACCTATTTTGAATTGACAGATGTCATTTTCTAAAAATGGCTGTAAAAACATTTTTCATCCTACATGTTCTTTCATAGCCTCACCATTGTCTCAAGAGGTGAACCATCTCCTCTTTATGAGCCTCAGTAGGTTTTTGAGATTTGTTCTTGTCTTGTCACTAAATTGTGTCCAGCTCTTTGTGACCCCATGGACTGCATCACTCCAGGCTCCTTTGTGCTCCACTATCTCCCAGAGTTTGCCCAAGTTCATATCCATTGAGCTGATGATGCTATCTAACCATCTCGTCCTTTGCCACCCCCACCCTTTTGTCTTCAATCTTTCCCAGCATCAAGGTCTTTTTCAGTGAGTCGCCTCTTCACATCAGGTAGCCAATGTATTGGAGTTTCAGCTTTAGCAACAATCCTTATAATGAATATTTGGGGTTGATTTCATTTAGGATTGACTGGTTTGATCTCCTTGCAGTCCAAGGGACTCTCAAGACTCTCTTCTCAAGTTTCAAGGCCCTTCTCCAGCACTACAATTCAAAAGCATCAATTTTTTGGCTTGTCCTCAGTCTTCTTTATGGTGTAACTCTCACATCTGTACATGATTACTAGAAAAACCATTAGCTTTGACTATACAGATCTTTGTCAGCAAAGTGATGTCTGCCTTTTAATGGGTTCTCTAGGTTTGCCATGGCTTCCCTGGTTGCACAGTGATAAGAATCTGCCTGTCAATGCAGGGGAAAGGTGGGTTTGACCCCTGTGTCAGGAAGATCCCTTGGAGAAGGAAATGGCAACCTACTCCAGTGTTCTTGCCTCAGAAATCCCAAGAACAGAGGAGCCTATAGTCCTTGGGGTAGACCTCAGTCCAAAGAGTCAGATGCTACTTAGCAACTAAAGGAAGAAAAACAGAAAAAATGGGGTATGTCACAGCTTTCCTTCCAAGGAGCAAGCGTCTTTTAATTTCATGAGTTCAGTCACCATCTGATTTTGGGGCCCAAGAAAAGAAAATCCATCACTGTTTCCACTTTTCCCCCATCTATTTTCCATGAAGTGATGAGACTGAATGCTTTGAGCTTAGTTTTTGAATGCTGAGTTTTAAGCCAGCTTTTTCACTCTCCTCTTTCACTTGCATCAAGAGGTTCTTTAGTTCCTCTTAGAGTGGTATCATCTGCATATCTGAGGTGGTTGATATTTCTCCTGGCAATCTTGATTCCAGTCTGAGATCCATCCATCCAGGCATTTTGCATGATGTACTCTCCAATAAGGTAAATAAGCAGGGTGACAGTCTCTTCATACTCCTTTCTTGATTTTGTACCAGTAAGTTGTTCCATGTCCAGTCCTATTTCCATTGAGCCTGATTCAAATTCTAGATTTGTGAATTCAATAAGTGATTGCTTTGTTTAAGCCACTAACTTTCTGAGAGGGTAGTTACATAATAGATCATTGAAATACTCACTATATTTTTAGAAATGATCAAATGAAATGTTATATGAAAATGCTTTGAGAATTCTGAAGTCTTTACAAGTGGAAAGGGAGAGTATGTCATTCATAACAGTTTTCACTTTAAATACTCTGTCATTGTGTATTGACCACAATATCTTTTAAGATAATGAAATATAGGCTTTATTTCTAAGTAAAATCTGTACATTAAATAATATTTATAGCTTGAGAGCAATTGATGGGTTCAATATGTCTCTAAACCTATATTTGATCACTCTATAAAAACCAAGTGTCAAAATATTGCTGATTACAGACATATTTGATGAAAAATATATTAAGATACAACTAGACGTCTATATACATTTTCCTTGATACTAGGATTTAGGAAATCTGTTTGATAAGATACTTATATTTCTGCATTTGAGTCTTTTTGTTTTTGTTCATTTTACTTGTCCTAAATCAAGCCTTAATCTACAGCTATAGTCTGTTTACATTCTCACCTTGAATGATACACCTCATCTTTCAAATGGCCATGTATTTCATGAATTACTACATTATATTCTTTAAATTAATGGTAACAGATGCCACAGAGCCTCAAAATCTCAGTGGCTTAAAAGAACATTATTTTTTTTCATTCATAAGTAATATTTACTTCAAGAAGTTATCAGAAAGTGAAAGTGCAAGTTACTCAGTCATATCCAACTCTTTGCAACCCCATGGACATTACAGTCCATGGCATTCTCCAGGCCAGAATACTGATTGGGGACCAAGGTTATTTTTGTCTCTCCCAGCTGTATTCTGTGACTTCCAAGTCACCACGGAAAGCAAAAGACCAATACAGTGCCCCGTGTGGAGAGCTGCTTTAAGGCTGCATCTTGGTAACATTGAACTTACCTTCAGCCCACATACCGTTGGCTGGAACCTGGCCAGTTGCCTTCGTTGCATTTGGCTAATGTAATCTACATCTATGTCTAGAAAGAAAGTAGGCTTGATGATTATCTAGCATTTACTGTCAGACAGGACCGAACAACTGGACTGAACTGAGTCATTTCCTCCTTGAACACTTAAACTATGTCTTTTCATCTTTGAATCCCTCAGAGTTCAATAAACAATGGTTAAATTGACATCAGTTGCAGTTTCAACCATCCTGTAAAGAATCTTTTTCCTTATCATTTAACACAGCTCTCCCCAGATGAACTATGCTCTGTTAGTATCAAATTGATCTTGCTTCTCCTAGCCATCCCATATTTTCTTGTCTCAGATTTCCGCTGACAATGTTTCTTCTGTCTTGAATGATCTTACTGTAGATATCTTATCCATCATTAAAAGTCTGAAGAAAAGTTATTCTCCATAAATACCAAAAGCATATCTCTTCATCTTTGAATTTCTAAGACTTCAACAAACGTTATTTAAGTATATATTAGTTTCACATTATCTATACCTTACAAATTTTTGTAAAATTGCAGTCCATTAAAAAAAAAAAAAAGACATTTTGCTCTGTTAGAAGGGTAGTATAGTACTCTTCAAATTCTTTTCTGGGGGTTATTTGATTTGATTAGCTTAATATTGTTATAGAGAAATGGGATACTAAGGAAATAAATCTAGAGAAGGAATTCAAACATATCACAACATAGAAAAGATTGGTGACAACTTAAAAGCATACAGATAAGTCATAAGTTTATCAACAGACGCTCAAGAAGGATTAAGGAGTATGTGTGGCATTTACGTACTATAAATACATTCAACCTAGTCATCCTCTGCACTGAATGAGATAGCACATACACAATTACCTAATATTAAGATTATCTTCAATATAAGTCACTTTATATTTCTTATTTTTCCCTCTCTCTCCTTTCTATGCATTTTAATATGCAGGCAAAATATGGATTAAGTGTAACTTTCTACTACATATTCACTTTCCGTATCTTCCTATTTTAGTTTGTAAAGGCTTGAGATCAGGTTTTTTATTTTTATTTTTAATTTAAGAAGGATTTTCATCTTATTTAAAATTACCCTAGCTCTCTGTGAAGTGAAAGTGTTAGTTGCTCAGCCATGTCTGACTGTGACGCCATGGACTGTAGCCCACCAGGCTTCTCTGTCCATGGGATGGATTCTCCAGGCAAGAGTACTGGAGTGGGTCACCATTCCCTTCTCCAGGGGATCTTTCTGACCAAAGAATCAAGCCCACATCTCCTGCGTTGCAGGCGGATTCTTTACAAGCTGAGCTACCAAGCATTTTGAAAAATACCATCTGGCTTCAACGCTTCTAAATACATAATCAAAATAATAAAGCAACCTGCATTTATTATATCTGTACTTTGTTTCTCCTCTGTCATCAAGACTAAGTCCTATATTTGATCATCTGATTGTCTCTTTTTCTTCTAACTTCACAATTTTCACTCAAACATTTCATGTTTGCATGTTAGCATCTGTTTGTTTTAAAGCATACAATTATGACAAATAAATAAAAAAACTTAGACTCTAAATTCATTACAAAATAGCTTGAAAAATAGAGATAAAGTTGATATAGCCAATATTTTCTTGGGGGCAGGGGAAGGAATTAAGCATCCCCACCAATACAAAGAAAACTGCCCTATGATTATGAACTAAACATATGCTGATATTATACATACAAACAGACGGCCAGAAGTCTGAAACAGCAGAGGAGTTTTATGGTTCATGAGGTCCTAGAACACTCCATGTATATCATGTGGGCACAAGAAACTATTTGCAAATTGCCATTAATGGTCTATCCTTGAGATAAAAGGCAACATTTCCATCATTTGATAATTCTTATCATTAAGCTATTTGCTAAACCAGACTTTTGTTTAAAGTAACATTCTTTTATTCTATCATTTTAAAAAGATATGAAATTTTAGAAGCCCTGGGATATCTCCAAACTCTTTTATATGCCATAATGCTAGTTTTAACTCTATAAGACATAAATGTAATGCATTTTTTTTTTTTGCTATTTCACAAGCAAATCTCTTTTCCTAAAATATTCACATTGTATTCCTATCATTTTAGTTATAGCCATATTCTAGTTCTATTTAAATGGAAAATCTCATTACACTTAGATAGTTCTCTTATTGCCATATCTAGTTGTATTTCAGCTCTTCTTTCTTGAACATAACTTTTCAGCTATATTTTTTATTTTCTCTAAGCATCTGAAATTCTTTATAAAGAGTAAATTCCTGGTTGAAACTACAAAATATGTAAAAATATTGATTCTATTTCCTCTAACACTTTTCTAGTAGTTTTATAACATAGAGATTCATTCTATTCCTTGTGAAGAACTTCTTTCACAAGTATTTTAAGCTTTATTTCACCTATACATAAGAAATTCATGATGATCTACAGTGGAAGTAATGGCAATATGACATCTAAGAAAAACAATTTATTATAATCAAAACAGTAAGAATATTTTTGGTATTTATCTTTGCTTTTTTTTCCCTCAAAACTTAGATGTTGAAGTTATTTATGGGATATTACAGAGGCTGTCAACTGAACTTCAACCAAGTAATCCATATGTCTTAATTAGGCCAAAATATTAATGAAATAAATTTCCTAAATAATATGGACATTAAAAAAAAGAAAACTATTTATTTTATTCCCTCAGGAATCCCTTGAGATAGACTAGCATTACTTATTAAGTACACAATGCTATGTGTTGAGAATTGATTAATAAATGACAGAACCACAATATCTAACGGTATCTAACTCTTGTATCTAACAGTCTAAAGGTCAAGCTATATAGCATTGGGGAGCATTTACTCTGAGCTAGGTATAGTCCTAAGTACTTGTCCTGTGTTAACAAGCTTCTCTTTATATGCTTCTGATTTAGGTACCGTAATTGTTCCTGTTTTACAGATAGGTAAACTGGGGGTACATGTAGGTATTAAGGGTTAGTTGTGAGAGTAAAGCACTTCAAAGGGAATCACTTGTCTCTGACATGAGAAAGTGCACAATTTTTTCAAGGAACCGAAAACATGATGAGAATCCAGACTGAAACGAATGCAATACAGTCAGCAGATTGTGTCGGGCCTCGTAGCCAATATTAATGCCCTTTTCATTTTCTCTTTCTCTCTTTTATTTTTTTCCTGTCTGCAAAAAAGAAAAAAAAAGGTCTATAGGGGCTTCTAGGTAAGTTAAAGCTGATAATATAGTGTTTTAAAAGCAGGATTCGTCATTTGTACTTCAGGTTGAGAACAAATTGAATGAGAAAAAGCAAACACCATAAAATTCATTTTGGTTTTGTCAATATAAAAGACAAAAAAAGTTTCTGTGAGAAGTTTAAAACATTTTCTTGAGAATTAAGTGAGACTGTTTCTCCACATTATTCATGATGAAGGAAAACTGAACACTTAGTAACACTTCCATGGCCAATTTTCTAAACATTATTTTTCTCTTTCTCCTTCCCTGAGGGCATTCTACTTTTAATAGTATTTTACCAAACATATGAACATTAAAAATAGATGAAAAAAGTAAGGTTTTACATCAGTTAATTATTTTCAAGATATGCTAAATGGCAAAATGAGGAAAGATATCAATGTTGTTGAAAAAAATTAAGTTCCATAAGTTACAAATTGGTAATATTTGTTTCAGTTATCCATTTTATTTATCTTGGAGTTGTATTCATCCTTGGATATAATTTAAAAATCATTTTTTTCCATTCAGAATGAATTCCTCCTCTTTTCACTCCCAGCACTTTACTAGCTATGATTACATGTGACTCATGATTATATTTGTTTACTGACCTGAATTTTACTTAACATACCCAAACTCATCTTCTCTGCCCAGGTGGAGCTAGTTGTACAGAACCCACCTGCCAATGCAGGAGATGTGCAAAACATGGGTTTGATTCCTGGGTTGGAAAGACCCCTTTGGAGGAGTGCGTGGCAATCCCCTTCAGGATTCTTGCCTGAAAAATGCTATGGACAGAGGACCAGGCGGTGGCTCAAGTCCACAGTGTTGCAAAGAGTCAGACGTGACTGAAATGATTTACGCAGCATGCATACAGGCACTCAAACTTGTCTCAAAAAAAAAAAAAGAAAGAAAGACAAGGATTTTAATACAACTTGCAGAGAGCCACAAATTACAAGATAAAAATACAGTGTGAAAAAATTCCTAACGTTAATAGGAAGGAGAAAATCATTTTTAAAGGCAGATGGAATGTAGATAAATGTACAAAGTGTTTGTCCCCAAATAGTGTTTAATACGTTGATTCATATTTAATTACTTTTGTGTCTGTGTCTTCTACTAGATTTCAAAATTATTGAAGATAGGGGTTGTACCCTAATGCATTTTCATGTCTGGATCCTAAGAGTTCCCAATAAATGTTTGCAGAATATAAGTACATATGAAAAAAAAAAAAAAAAAAAAAGAGCACTGGTTCCTTAATCCTAAAACACTTTAGCCGAAAAGGGTGAGCTACCATAATTAGGTATTGTGAAATTAGATTAGAATAAGGACATTTAACATCTCTGTCTATAAGTCAAAGCTTTGCAATGGGGAATATAAAAGCAGCCATGTAACATATAAATGAATATTATCCATCAGA
Source organism: Cephalophus harveyi (assembly GCA_006410635.1). Classification (NCBI taxonomy): domain Eukaryota; kingdom Metazoa; phylum Chordata; class Mammalia; order Artiodactyla; family Bovidae; genus Cephalophus; species Cephalophus harveyi. The sequence goes on from SJYT01033008.1 coordinate 305,457, forward strand.
TTTGACATTTATTAAGCAATAGAAGCTCACTGGGCGCTGTCGTAAACACAAACTCTTTTCCCAGTGAACTTAGATTTATCTGTCCTGGCTCTTTTCCGAAAAAGACTGATGCAATTTCATAGCAGATGGTAAAAGAATACAGAAAGATGACTTTAGTTTTCAACTTTTATAGGCACTAGCTTAAATCAACTCCTTATCCTGGGAATTCATCAAATTACCTGGACTAAACATTCCAATTACATTTTCCCCCTTATGAACAGTAAATAAATTTATTCAAGAATTATTCATCTTTATTGATACTGCCAGTGATTCAAATGCATTATTGCTATCAAGACCATTGGTTCTTACATTCCTTAAGTAGCATATAAAAGTAACACCACGACCATAGTTCACTTTCACAACACTCTAATGGGCAAATATGAAACTGCCTGTTCTTGTATGAAAGTAAAGCAAATCTTGGTGAGAACTTCCATCTGGAGCATAGTATTCATAAAAGAAAGCAAAGGAATTCCAGAAAAACATCTATTTCTGCTTCATCGACTATGCTAAAGCCTTTGTCTGTATGGATCACAACGAACTGTGGAAAAATATTAAAGAGATGGGAACAGCAGACCACCTGACCTGCCTCCTGAGAAAACTGCATGCAGGTCAGGAAGCAACAGTTAGAACCAGACATGGAGCGATGGGCTGGTTCCAAATCGGGAAGGGAGTACGTAAAGGCTGCATACTGTCACCGTGCTTATTTAACTTATATGCAGAGTATACCATGCAAAATGCTGTGCTGGATGAATCACAAGCTGGAATCAAGATGGTGGGAGAAATATCAACAGCCTCGGATATGCAGATGCTACCACTCTGATGGCTGAAAGTAAAGAGGAACTAAACAGCAAATGAAAAAGTTGGCTTAAAACTCAAATTTCAGAAAACTAAGGTCATGGCATCTGGTTCCATCATTTAATGACAAATAGATGTGGAAAAAGTGGAAACAGTGTTGGATTTTCTTTTCTTGGGCTTCAAAATCCTTGTAGACAGTGACTGCAGCCATGAAATTAAAAGACACTTGTTCCTTGGAAGGAGGTGAGGTGAGGTGAAGTCGCTCAGTCGTGTCCGACTCTTTGCGACCCCATGGATTGTAACCTATTAGGCTTCTCCATCCATGGGATTCTCCAGGCAAGAATACTGGAGTGGGTTGCCATTTCCTTCTCCAGGGGATCTTCCCAACCCAGGGCTCGAACCCGGGTCTCCCGCATTGGAGGCAGACGCTTTAACCTCTGAGCCACCAGGGAAGCCCCTTGGAAGGAAACCTATGACAAACCTAGACAGTGTATAAAAACAGAGACATCACTTTGCCAACAAAAGTCTGTATAGTCAAAGCTGTGGGCTTCCCTGGTGGCTCAACTGATAAAGAATCCACTTGCAATGCAAGAAACCTGAGTTCAGTGCCTGGATTGAGAAGATCCCCTGGAGAAGGGATGGCTACCCACTGGAGAATTCTGGCCTGGAGAATTCCATGGACAGAGGAGACTGGCAGGCTACAGTCCATGGGGTTGCAAAGAGTCAGATACAACTGAATGAGTCAAAGCTATGTTTTGTTTTGTTTTGTTTTTTTCCAGTAGTCATGTATAGATGTGAGAGGTGGACCATAATAAAGGCTGAGAACTGAAGAACTGATGCCTTCAAATTGTGGTGCTGAAGAAGACTCTTGAGAGTCCCTTGGACTACAAGATTATCAAACCAGCCAATCCTAAAGGAAATCAACCCTGCATATTCATTGGAAGGACTAGTGCTGAAGCTGAAGCTATAACACTTTGTCCACCTGATGCAAAGACCTTCAGGAAAAGACCCTCATGCTGGGAAAGATCGAGGGCAGGAGGATAAGGGGGCAACAGAGAATGAGATGGTTGGATGGCATCACTGACTCAATTGACATAACCGTGGGCAAACTCTGGGAGACAGTGAAGGACAGGGAAGCCTGGTGTGCTGCAGTCCATGGGGTCTCAAAGAGTAGGGCACAACTTAGAAACTGAACAACAAAAATAGTTCATGGGAAACAAACTTATGAATTATTTTTGGAGGCAGGATGAAAAAACCATGCGTGTTCTCACATTACTTTGTCCTGTTTCCTGTTACAATCCTTTTGATTTCAAGAGAGAAATTTTAATTACCTGGAAACCTTTTTTTTTCTTTCTATTTCCATTAGGCATGATATAACTTTCTCTCAGAAGCTCTGAAAGAAAAGTCTTTATTTTTATTACTATCAAAAAGAAAGACAGGGCTACACTGGTAGCACAGTGGATAGAAACGCCTCTGCTAAAGCAAGGGACATGGGTTTGATCCCTGGTCTGGGAAGATTCCACATGCTGTGGAACAACTAAGCCCATGCACCACCACTACTGAGCCCAGTCTCCAGAGCCCATGAGCTGCAGCTATGACCACAGGCCGTAGTTACTGAAGCCTCACGCCTGGAGCCTGCGCTCTGCAACGAGAGAAGTCGCTGCAGTGAGATGTTCGTGCCCCACAACAAACAGTTGCTCCCACTCGCCATAACTAGAGAAAGCCCAAGGGGAGCAGCAAAGACCCCATGCAACCAAAAATAAAAATAAATAAATAAGCAAATGCACTCCCGAAAACAAAGATAGAGACTAAAGTCTAAAGAAAGATTTTGATCATTAATATACTGTTCCGATAGAGAAAGAGTCCAGTGTGAACTGAATTTAACTTCAATTTGTACAGAAGTGACTGGGTTCTTTAAAGGCAGAGTGAAGTGGAGAATCAGAAAGATGAAACTTTGCAAACAGAGGAAGGGGAGAAGTTTGCTCCATGTGAAAATCACCTAGGCTTGCTACCTAGGGCTTGTCAACGAGCTCCTACCCACTGCCCTGGAGCTGGGATATAGGAGTCCTGTCTTCAGGGGTCCGCTGAAGCAAACAGTACATTCTTCTGGCAGTCTTGAGTTTTCTCAGACAGCCCACTTTAAAGGAGTTAGGATCATCCTAGGGACGTGGCCTCGAGCTGTTAGAAACTACAACAGAGTTTGCTTAGTTCTTTGTAGGCCAATGTCTAGTTGGGAAGAGAGCTCAGAGGAGAGCGGCTAGAGTATCGTCAATGAAAGAATCTTATTCATTTACTATTTAGAAGTCTTCAATTTTTTCCCCTTAAGCCATATGGCAGAAAATAGTGGCCCACATCTCCAAAGTTAACATAACTTGCACTTTGTTGACAAAGAAATGGATTTTTCTTCCATTCGTAAAATCATAGATGGTCATTCTAAGGCCATGCCCCTCTTCTGAAAAAATCAGCAAAGGAAGTGGAGTCCCAGTGTATTAACGAGGTGGCTTTTAAAACAGACTGATAATGTGTGAAATATTAATTATACCCAACATAGAAGAGAAGCTGGGCAGAAAAGCCAATACGTGATCCAACCCAGGATTCAGAGAGGGGGAGTAGTCGGCATCCTCATGGGTGATGGTCAGCTGTGGGGGCTACTCCCTGAACTGTGCCTACTGGGCTGATAAAGACAGATCAGAACATCTGATTCTCTTTAGCCTGAAGGCAATGGAGAAGGTGGGGATAAACACAGTAAGAAATGAGGGGACTCTCTTTTACAGACTTTAATTCTCCCACATATAGGATTAAACTAACCTGTTACAGTCTCATATGTAAATGGTCAAAAGATATGTTTTATTCCATTGATTCTGATTCATTGGATTCATTTCCTTGTCATTTGTTAGCTTCATCTATTCTTTCACAGTACAGATGCCTTGGGTACCTGTTAATGTCTTAACTTCAAATATCTCCTTAAAATATTTATTGTCCTTGTTTTAGGTTGAGTTGAATATATTGTATATTTTTAAAGATACATGATTTCATATAATCTGACCGTGACTTCCATTTTAAAAGAAATGAGAACAAAGGATAATAATGACCCTTAGGAGGTCAATGTGAAGGAAACTTTTATAGCACAAGAAAAATCACTGAAGTATTTCACCACTAGGGCGTAATCAATAGATGTGAATTAGCACATCCCTTCTTATTCCAAATACAATTTCCAATCAGACAAATAAACTGCACTACTCACATTAATCATGCCTATTTTAAAGTCTGTGTCTGAGAAATCCGGTATCTGGATTAGCTGCATGTCTATTGTTATTGACTATTTCTTCTCTTGGTTTTGTTGATTAGATTTTATTTCTTACATACTATGCATGAATTTGACAGACGTAGTTCAAGAAAAACTGCAGTGGCTCTGAATGAATGACACTGTTTTCCTCAGAGTTTCTTCTAATTTAGGGTAGGGACAGATCACTCTGAGTCTCGGTGTACACGTTTCTGGTTGACACTCACCAAAATGAGATAATATTTCAGGAGTCTCTGCTGAAAGTTTGGTTTTGAACTAGGGTGCCTAAGTCTGACCAAGATCCAAATTTTACTTTTTTAATGCCCAGTACCAACAGACTGCTAAATATTTAAACTTAGCACTTTGGCCATTAGTCACTTCTTTCTGCTTGATTTCTCAGCTTCTTACCCCTGGGAATCTTAGGATTTAGCAAACATTTCAAGAGCAAAATCTCGTGGAATTTTATGTCCACATTACTGCTCTCTTTTGTTCTGGATCTTAGCATCTGAATTCCAGTTTTGGACTCTCTAGACCCATAACACTAGCAAATGTTTCTAGTTGCTACTTTCTGCTGAGCCTGAATGTAAATCTCTGTGACTCATCAAATGTCTTCAGGAAAAAGCCAGAGAAAAGTTCAAGTTTACCTCACTGTCTCACTCACCATCCTTTCAAAGATCTTAGCTTCTCAGACTCAGGCTGTGTTTGTGGTTCTTGTTGTCTTCAAAAATCTGGATTTTGTTTATTTCACTGTGGAAAATTCTGAAAGAGATGGGAATACCAGACCACCTGACTTGCCTCTTGAGAAACCTGTATGCAGATCAGGAAGCAGCAGTTAGAACTGGACATGGAACAACAGACTGGTTCCAAATAGGAAAAGGAGTACGTCAAGGCTGTATGTTGTCACCCTGCTTATTTAACTTCTATGCAGAGTACATCATGAGAAATGCTGGACTGGAAGAAGCACAAGCTAGAATCAAGATTGCTGGGAGAAATATCAATAACCTCAGATATGCAGATGACACCACCCTTATGGCAGAAAGTGAAGAGGAACTAAAAAGCCTCTTGATGACAGTGAAAGAAGAGAGCGAAAAAGTTGGCTTAAAGCTCAACATTCAGAAAACGAAGATCATGGCACCCAGTCCCATCACTTCATGGAAAATAGATGGAGAAACAGTGGAAACAGTGTCAGACTTTATTTTGGGTGGGCTCCAAAATCACTGCAGATGGTGATTACAGCCATGAAATTGAAAAATGCTTACTCCTTGGAAGGAAAGTTATGACCAACCTGTGAAAGTGAAGTTGCTCAGTCGTGTCCGACTCTTTGCGACCCCATGGGCTGTAGCCTACCAGGCTCCTCTGTCCATGGGATTCTCCAGGCAATAGTACTGGAGTGGATTGCCCTTCCCTTCTCCAGGGGATCTTCCCGACCCAGGGATCGAACCCGGGTCTCCCTCGCTGTAGACAGACGCTTTACCGTCTGAGCCACAAAATGACCAACCTAGATAACATATTAAAAACCAGAGACATTACTTTGCCAACAAAAGTCCTTCTAGTCAAGGCTATGGTTTTTCCAGTGGTCATGTATGGATGTGAGAGCTGGACTGTGAAGAAAGCTGAGTGCCAAAGACTTGATGCTTTTGAACTGTGGTGTTGGAGAAAACCCTTGAGAGTCCCTTGGACTGCAAGGAGATCCAACCAGTCCATCCTAATGGAGACCAGTCCTGGGTGTTCATTGGAAGGACTGATGATGAAGCTGAAACTCCAATACTTTGGCCACCTCATGAAAAGAGTTGATCACTGGAAAAGACCCTGATGCTGGGAGGGATTGTGGGCAGGAGGAGAAGGGGACGACAGAGGGTGAGATGGCTGGATGGCATTGCCGACTCAATGGACATGAGTTTGGGTGAACTCCGGGAGTTGGAGTTCGACAGGAAGGTCTGGCGCACTGCGATTCATGGGGTTGGAAAGAGTCGGAGACGACTGAGCTACTGAACTGAACTGAACTGAACTGTGTATGACTGGTAGTTCCCAGAGGAGACTGGGCAAAAAGCATATATATTCAGTATTACATACCCTCGACTATCTAGGGATTTCCACCCTGGTAAAAACATATCTACAGAGAACAGGACTTCTAATGGTTAGAGGAGCCTGGCAGGCTACAGACCATTGAGTCTCAAAGAGTCAGATACGACTGAGCAACTAAGTGAAGCTCACTGAACAGGAAACATGTACATTTTTAAATAACATTAGCCATTAAAATATGTATGCTGCTGCTGCTGCTGCTGCTAAGCCGCTTCAGTCGTGTCCAACTCTGTGTGACCCCATAGACAGGGGCAGCCCACCAGGCTCCCCTGTCCCTGGGATTCTCCAGGTAAGAACACTGGAGTGGGTTGCCATTTCCTTCTCCAATGCATGAAAGTGAAAAGAGATAGTGAAGTTGCTCAGTCGTGTCCAACTCCTAGCGACCCCATGGACTGCAGCCTGCCAGGCTCCTCCGTCCATGGGATTTTCCAGGCAAGAGTACCGGAGTGGGTTGCCATTGCCTTCTCCCTAAAATACGTATATATCATCTATATTGCCAGTGGAGATAAAAGAGATTGTGTGACTTTATTTATTACCAATGAGAGATTATTGTCGAGTTATTAGCATTGGCAAGGAAGTATTAGCAGCTAAAATAAAAATGTTTTGGGTGATAAAATTACATTCAAAAATAAAATTCTGTGTAACAAGACTGATATAAAAATCACCAGAAGTTAATATGGAGTGTTATTTACAGATGACATTGTTTTGAAAGAATCTCAAACTTTCATAACAGAAAAGTTGTAATAAAAATCCTTCTCCCAGTAATATTAATAATAGTCCTCAGTGCAAGTAGACAAATATAGCCACATGCAGGCTAAATCACTTCAGTCACGTCTGACTCTTTGGACCCTGTGGACGGTAGCCCACCAGGCTCCTCTGTCTATGGAATTCTCTAGGCAAGAATACTGGATTGTGTTGCTGTGCCCTTCTCCAGGGAATCTTACCAACCCAAGGATCAAACTTGGATCTCTTGCTTTGCAGGCAGATTCTTTACCATCTGAGCCAAGCCTCAAACAAATATAGAAATAAATATAATGTAATACAGTGTAACACATATGGTTTTTCAAGGAAAAGTCATGTGAAAGCAAAGGAAATTTCATCTCCATGACCTTCTACTAATGCTAATTTATTAATTTAATTTCCTGATCAAATACATTGAAAGTAGAATACTAACTTAATGTGCAGAATAGAGACACAAGTTAGCCTAAAATGTGTTACTGTGAAAAAGATTTTTTAATATTTAGCTAACCTCGTGGGTATAGAGCAACATGATATCCTAAGAAGAGGACTATTTAAAATGAATGGATAAATCCATTTCAATATAGCTTTAGCATGCCAAAGTCAACTGATTCACCTAAGGAATTGTTTTGCTACAACTCGAAGAAATTTAGTTATCTAATATTCTCTTTTATTGCCATTTCTAAAGATACATTCTTTACAGGAAGAGCTTTTTTTGAGAGCGACAGTTTTACAACAGGAACTCACACTCTGTCCCAGATGGCTGAGAAGTAACAGTTTTGCAGATCCATGGGTATGCTGAGGTGAGGAGAAGTGTAAATTGAAAACAAACAACTTGTAGGAAATACTCCCTATTTTGCTTTGAATATTGAGCATTGAGAGCATGTTTTATTCTTTCATGGGAGGAGAAATGGTGAACTGTTACAATGTTGATTTGAAAAGGAGTTGTTTTGATGGCAGAAACTTTAGGAGGTCTCATATTTTAATTTGGCAATTCACATATGATGTGGAGAAAAAGCTGTTAGTGGGGAGTGAGGTTGGATGTTAGAATTTCATAGGCACTATTAAAATTATACTGAGTTCTTCCAAGAGTAGACACAATCATGACTGTCCTGTACTAATATCTGTCTGATACAATCACTAGCTTCACTAGCATCCTTTCATTTTTTTTAGCAGCAATAGTTTTTAACAGTAATAAAATCATGAAACATATGCAGCACGTATTTTATGCTACATATTCTATTTTTTCAACATATTCTATGGATAGTGCCATTTCTCTACCCCTTTTTTTTTGGTCACCACGTTATCCCTGCTTCCTCTCTCCAATAAGATATGGTTCTACTAGAAGGGACTCTAGTTTTTGGTTAATAAAGACAAGCTAGAACTGGGGATCGGGTTTTAAATATAGATTCCAGTATATTCTCAGTTGGGCTTCCATGGAGGCTCAGTGGTAAAGAATCCACCTGCAATGCAGCAGACACAGGAGATGCCGGTTCCACCCCTGGGTCAGGAAGATCCCCTGGAGGAGGGCATGGCAAGCCACTCCAGCATTCTTGCCGAGAGAATCCCATGGACAGAGGAGCCTGGCGAGCTATAGTCATAGGATCTCAAATAGCCTGACACACCTAACGCAACTGAGGCCACATGGCACGCATACTCTTGATTACTTTTAGGCACTACCAATAACTGTAACCTAATTGCTTTTAACCCTCTTGCAGCACTGTTTTCCTTTCATGATAATGATGTCGATTGCATGCAAGTGAGGACAGAGATAGGAATATAATTTACAGCGTGTTCCAGGTGAGTATTGATAAAGCATTTTCATAATATGGTCTTTTCAATGAATTATTTCAAATTTTCCTGGAAATTTAAATGTTTGTCATCAGTTTATATTTCTGGCATGACTATAAAACAGTTATTAACATTACTGATATGAGGATATTATTGACATTTCAAGCATTAACATTAAACACCTAATGTAATTTTTGTTTGGGCGTAAAATAATAAAGTATTTAAAACATTGGTGTTTGGCCCAGTGATTTTTTTGTCTTATTATAAATACCACTCACAACAAAAAGCGAAGCATTAATTAGATCCCAAAGCAGTATTTTACCACCTGTTTCTGTCACTATCTCTCTAACCTGAGGTAACTGTTTGTCTGATAAACTGTTTTTACTGTGTAGTTCTATGAATTTCGACAAACAGGGTCATATAATAAGCATCACAGTCAAAATCAGTCTGTTAGCCCTTAAATTCTTTCATGTAAAGGTCTGTATTCAAGACTGTTTGAGGTAGAGGATTTCTGTCCTTTCCTCTTTCCTCAGTGACAGAAGGCATCTCACAGTGGAGGGGAAGGCCTGTGGGTTGTGTGTATGTGTGTGTATATTTTTTAAATACTAGTGAAAGTGTTTCTATGGTATAGATTACTTGTGAAATTACAAAGTTGAAATGAATAAACTTCTTTTTTAAATTTTGAAACAGTCTCAGTTCTAAAAAAATTGTAAGAACATGACAAAGAATTTGTTTCCCTAAACCATTTGAACTCGTTATTATGTGATGTTCATAACTTCCAAATATTTTAATGTGTATATATATATATTTTAAATTTTTATTTTTACTTTATTCTACTTTACAATACGGTATTGGTTTTTGCCATACATTGACATGAATCCACCATGGGTGTATACAAGCTCCCAATCCTGAATCCCCTTCCCACCTCCCACCCCATATCCTCCCTCTGGATCATCCCTGTGCACTAGCCCCAAGCATCCTGTATCCTGTATCAAACATAGGCTGGCACTTCATTTCTTACATGATAGTAAACATGTTTCAATGCCATTCTCCCAAATCATCCCACCCTCTCCCTCAGAGTCCAAAAGTCCGTTCTATACCTCTGTGTCTCTTTTGTTGTCTCGCATACAGGGTCATCATTACCATCTTTCTAAATTCCATATATATGTGTCAGTATACTGTATTGGTGTTTTTCTTTCTGGCTTACTTCACTCTGTATAATAGGCTCCAGTTTCATCCACCTCATTAGAACTGATTCAAATGAATTATTTTTAATGGCTGAGTAATACTCCATTGTGTATATGTACCACAGCTTTCTTATCCATTCATCTGCTGATGGACATCTAGATTTTTACAAACAAGGAAATTCTCTAACACAAACATAATGCAACCTTAGAAATAGTAGAATTGGTACATTGCTGTTATTGTTCAGTTGCAAAGTAATGTCCCATTCTTCGCGACACCATGGACTGCAGCATGCCAGACCCTTGTATCCTTCATTATCTCCTGGAATTTGCTCAAACTCAAGTTGATTTGTGGGTGATGCTATCCAACTGTCTCATCTTCCAATGCCCCTTTCTCCTCCTGCCTTCAATCATTCACAACATCAGGGTCTTTTTCAATGAGTTGGCTCTTTGCTTCAGGTGACCAAAGTATTGGAGCTTCAGCTTCAGCATCAGTACTTCCAATGAATATTCAGAGTTGACTTCCTTTAGGATTGACTGGCTTAATCTCCTTACAACAAAGAAATCCTCCTTCACCTCCAAGGGACTCTTAAGAGTCTTCTCCAGCATCACAATTCGAAAGCATTACATCTCTGGTAACTTCTTTATGATACAAATTTCACATCTGTACATGACTACGGAAAAAAAAAAAAAAAGCATAGCTTTGACTACACGGACTTTCGATGGCAAAGTGATGGCTCTGTTTTTTTTTTTTTTTTTTTTTTAAATTGCTGTCTTAGTTTGTCATAGTTTTCTTTCCGAGGAAAAAATGTCTTTTGATTTTATGGCTGCAGTCATTGTCTGCAGTGATTTTGGAGCCCAAGAAAATAAAATCTGTCACAGCTTCCACTTTTTCCCCTTCTATTTGCCATGAAGTGATGGACTGGATGCCATGGTCTTAGTGTTTTGAATGCTGAGTTTTAAGCCAGCTTTTTCACTCTCCTCTTTCACCTTCATCAAGAGGCTCTTTAGTTCCTCTTCACTTCTACCATTATAGAGTGGCATCATCTACATATCTAAGATTGTTGATATTTCTCCTAGGAATCTTTTTTTTTTAATTTAAATTTATTTATTTTGATTGGAGGCTAATTGCTTTTTGATTCCAGCTTGAAAGTCATCCACCACAGTATTTTGCAAGATGCACTCTGCATAGAAGTTAAACAAGCTAGGTGACTATATACAGTCTTGTATATAGTCAATTTGGAACCAATCCATTGTTCCATGTCTGGTTGCAATTGTTTCTTCTTGACCTGCATTCAGACTTCCCAGAAGGCAGGTAAGGTGGTCTGGGATGCCCGTCTCTTTTAAGAATTGTCCACAATTTGTTGTGATCCACACCAGGTGGCGCTAGTGGTAAAGAACCCTCTTGCCAATGCAGGGGACCTAACAGGTTGGATCCCTGGGTCAAAAAGATCCCCTGGAGGAGGAAATGGTAACCCACTACAGTATTCTTGCCTGGAGAATCTCATAGACAGGGGAGCCTGGAGGGCTACAGGCCATAGCGTCTCAAAGAGCTGGACAGATTAAAGTGATTTAGCACACGCACACAGTCAAAGGTTTTTAACATAGTCAATGAAGCAGATGTAGATGTTTTCCGAATTACCTTGCTTTCTCTATGACCCAACAGATATTGGTGATTTGATTTCTATTTCCTCTGCCTTTTCTAAATCCAGAGTTTACATGTGAAAATTCTCAGTTCAAGTACTGTTGAAGCCTAGCTTGAAGGATGTTGAGCCTTATGTGGCTAGCATGTGAAATGAGCACATCTGTGTAGCAGCTTGAACGTTCCTTGGCCTTGCCCTTCTTTGGGATTGGAATCTGTGTAGTAGCTTGAAGGCTCTTTGCCCTTGCCCTTCTTTGGGATTGGAAGCTGTTGTGGTAGTTTGTTACCAAAGTTGCTGACGTATGGAGTGCAGTACTTTACAGCATCATCTTATAAGATTTTAAGCAGCTCAGCTGGAATTCCATCACCTCCACCAGCTTTTTTCGTAGTGATGCTTCCTAAGGCCCACTTGACTTCGCATTCCCAGATCTCTGGCTCTAAGTGAGTGACCACACCATCAAGATCGTTCAGGTCAATAAGAACTTTCTATGCACAGTTCTTCTGTGTATTCTTGCCACCTCCTGATCTCTTCTGCTTCTGTTAGGTCCTTACTGTTTCTGCCCTTTATTGTGACCCATCTTTGTATGAAATGTTCCCTTCATATCTTCAATTTTCTTGAAAAGATCTCTAGTCTTTCTTATTCTATTGTTTTCTTCTATTTTGGTACATTGCTAAGTCACGTTAGTCATGTCTGACTCTGTGCATCCCATAGACGGCAGCCCAACAGGCTCCTCTGTCCCTGGGATTCTCCAGGCAAGAACATTGGAGTAGGTTGCCATTGCCTTCTCCAATGCATGAAAGTGACAAGTGCAAGTGAAGTCGCTCAGTTGTGTCCGACTCTTGGCAACCCCATGGACTATAGCCTACCAGGCTCCTCTGTCCATGGAATTCTCCAGGCAAGAATACTGGAGTGGGTTGCCATTGCCTTCTCCATTTTGGTACATTACTACCATCTAATTCTCAGACCCTCTAAAAATTTTTCCTAATGTCCTTTTTACAACAGAAACACTCAAATTCAGGTTGTGTTTTACATTTATTTCTTATTTTTCTTTAGTCTTCTCCAGTCTAAAATATTACCTTTGGCTTCCCTTGATTTGAAAATAGCCCTTTGGTATGTTGCAGAAGGTCCTTCAGCTTGATTTATCTGAGGTTTTCTCATGATTAGATTTTGGTGATGTGCCCTTGGCAGGAATGCTACAGAGATCATGCTATTTCTTCTCATTGCATCCTATCCATTTAATTTATCTAAATATTGATGATTTAGCTCTAATTATCTTGTAATTGTTCTTCCAAGCTTTTCTGCTAAAGTTACCTTTCACCTCTCCCCCGCAACATTTGTACTTTCCATTCTATAAGGAACTTCTTTAAAATTATTTAAATATCCCCTCTCCCATTATACCTTTGTTTATTATTTTAGCTTGGACTCACTTTCACTTTTCACTTTCATGCATTGGGGAAGGAAGTGGCAACCCATTCCAGTCTTCTTGCCTGGAGAATCCCAGGGACGGGGGAGCCTAGTGGGCTGCCATCTATGGGGTCGCACAGAGTCGGACACAACTGACGTGACTTAGCAGCAGCAGTAGCAAGGTGTCTTATTTTATTCAATATCTTACAATCTGTATACCATTACTTTTATTGGCTCCACCATTTTCCAGCCTTTCCCTGCTTTCTGACCCAACAGGTTCTAAGGTTTTATCTTATTTCCTTTTGCTACCCTATGATTACAAAGATCATGGCATCTCGTCCCATCATTTCATGGCAAATAGATGGGGAAACAGTGGAAACTGTGGCTGACTTTATTTTGGGGAGATCCAAAATCACTGCAGCCATGAAATTAAAAGACATTTGCTCCTTGGAAGGAAAGTTATGGCCAACCTAGACAGCATATTAAAAAGCAGAGTCATTACTTTGCCAACAAAGGTCCATCTAGTCAAGGCTATGGTTTTTCCAGTAGTCATGTATGGATGTGAGAGTTGGACTATAAAGAAAGCTGAGTGCTTAAGAATTGATGCTTGTTTTAATATAAATTTATTTATCTTAATTGGAAGTTAATTACTTTACAATATTGTATTGGTTTTGCCATACATCAACATGAATCCACCACAGGTATACATGTGTTCCCCATCCTGAACCCCCCTCCCTCCCCGTACCATCCCTCTGGGTCATCTCAGTGCTTTTGAACTGTGGTGATGGAGAAGACTCTTGAGAGTCCCATGGACTGCAAAGAGATCCAACCAGTCCATCCTAAAGGAGATCAGTCCTGGGTGTTCATTGGAAGGACTGATGCTGAAACTCCAATACTTTGGCCAGCTGATGTGGAGAGCTAATGCGTTTGAAAAGACCCTGATGCTGGGAAAGATTGAAGGCCGGAGGAGAAGGGGTCGACAGAGGATGAGATGGTTGGATGGCATCACCGACTCAAAGGATATGGGTTTGGGTGGACTCTGGGAGATGCTGATGGACAGGGAGGCCTGGCGTGCTTTGGTCTATGGATGGCAAAGAGTCAAACATGACTGAGCGGCTGAACTGAACTGAACCCTACGATTAATCATTTCTCTAAGAATCAGAGTTCTTTTTAGTGGAGATTGGTGCATAGAAGCCAAAATTTGTGGTATCATCATTACTGTTGAGGTATCACTAGTTTCCAGCCCTCTCAAAGGGCAGAGCTAGATTATCAATTTTTTAAATATGTTTCTATTTCCTTCTAAGTCTTTTGCACTGTTTACGCCTATATATAATCTACCTATATTTATTTCTACATCTGTATATATCTAAAGCTATGTATTTGTGCCAATACAAGCAATGATTTTTTTTTCTTTTTCTTACTTGTAGCTTATTTAGCTGGCTCCATTATTACTAATTTGTTTGCTGCCTTCTTCCTCCATGAAGATGCCTTCCTCGGCTCCACTTGGATTTTTACACTTAGTCTTTTTCTGTCATTGCTGACTCTTCAGTAAAGATGCTCTCATCAAGCTACTTGGGTTGTCACCTCTCTCTGGGCCAAAGTAGCTTCCCATCCCCTTTTTGGACATTTGATTTGTTCTGTCGCAACTCAAAACCTTCAGTTCGGTTAAGTTCAATCACTCAGTCATGTCCAAATCTTTGCTACCACACGGACTGCTGCACGCCAGGCTTCCCTGTCCATCACTAACTCCTGGAGCTGTCAAAATCTTAGGAATAAATATTAATAGCTCTTAAAGAGTTCAGTTTGTGGAAAGGAACAGGAGAAGAGGGAGAGGTAGGGGGAACGAACTCTTTCAATTTTCATACAATGCAAAATTGTTCTTCCATTTTCCTAGGAAGTATTATATAAATCTTATTAACCTTTGCTAAATAGTAGGAATAAATAACAATTCTTTTTGAAATACTTTCATTTCTTTAACTATGACTGAGGTTGAGAATTTTTTAATATTGTGCATGTTTTGCTATAAAGAGTATTTTTTAATTTTCTACTTTACTCTTTGTTCTTTCTCATTGAATTATATTTTATTATTCACTCTACAAATATTTACTTCACATGTGCTATTGATCTTTAATATGTCTCTCTAACTGGGTGTTTTACTTTTTATGACATCTTTATACGGAATTCTAGTAATGAACTCCTCCAAGGCAAGAAGCAAACTTCATATTTATCTTGGAGTCATTTCACCCACAGTACAATGACAGATATTCATTCATTAGTGACTTCCTTCCATTATTTATTTGAAAATAATTAACGTGAGATTTATGGATAAGTTGAAGAACACTTATGAACTTGAAGACATACGGGTATGTAGGTGTGACTCTGTGTGTATATTTTTCTTAAGAAAAAGGCTAAAATTTCCATGATGATATTGAAATAATTCATTTGGCTCCAATATTATTTTATAATAGCTGATGTGGAGAGCTAATGCGTTTGAAAAGACCCTGATGCTGGGAAAGATTGAAGGCCGGAGGAGAAGGGGTCGACAGAGGATGAGATGGTTGGATGGCATCACCGACTCAAAGGATATGGGTTTGGGTGGACTCTGGGAGATGCTGATGGACAGGGAGGCCTGGCGTGCTTTGGTCTATGGATGGCAAAGAGTCAAACATGACTGAGCGGCTGAACTGAACTGAACCCTACGATTAATCATTTCTCTAAGAATCAGAGTTCTTTTTAGTGGAGATTGGTGCATAGAAGCCAAAATTTGTGGTATCATCATTACTGTTGAGGTATCACTAGTTTCCAGCCCTCTCAAAGGGCAGAGCTAGATTATCAATTTTTTAAATATGTTTCTATTTCCTTCTAAGTCTTTTGCACTGTTTACGCCTATATATAATCTACCTATATTTATTTCTACATCTGTATATATCTAAAGCTATGTATTTGTGCCAATACAAGCAATGATTTTTTTTTCTTTTTCTTACTTGTAGCTTATTTAGCTGGCTCCATTATTACTAATTTGTTTGCTGCCTTCTTCCTCCATGAAGATGCCTTCCTCGGCTCCACTTGGATTTTTACACTTAGTCTTTTTCTGTCATTGCTGACTCTTCAGTAAAGATGCTCTCATCAAGCTACTTGGGTTGTCACCTCTCTCTGGGCCAAAGTAGCTTCCCATCCCCTTTTTGGACATTTGATTTGTTCTGTCGCAACTCAAAACCTTCAGTTCGGTTAAGTTCAATCACTCAGTCATGTCCAAATCTTTGCTACCACACGGACTGCTGCACGCCAGGCTTCCCTGTCCATCACTAACTCCTGGAGCTGTCAAAATCTTAGGAATAAATATTAATAGCTCTTAAAGAGTTCAGTTTGTGGAAAGGAACAGGAGAAGAGGGAGAGGTAGGGGGAACGAACTCTTTCAATTTTCATACAATGCAAAATTGTTCTTCCATTTTCCTAGGAAGTATTATATAAATCTTATTAACCTTTGCTAAATAGTAGGAATAAATAACAATTCTTTTTGAAATACTTTCATTTCTTTAACTATGACTGAGGTTGAGAATTTTTTAATATTGTGCATGTTTTGCTATAAAGAGTATTTTTTAATTTTCTACTTTACTCTTTGTTCTTTCTCATTGAATTATATTTTATTATTCACTCTACAAATATTTACTTCACATGTGCTATTGATCTTTAATATGTCTCTCTAACTGGGTGTTTTACTTTTTATGACATCTTTATACGGAATTCTAGTAATGAACTCCTCCAAGGCAAGAAGCAAACTTCATATTTATCTTGGAGTCATTTCACCCACAGTACAATGACAGATATTCATTCATTAGTGACTTCCTTCCATTATTTATTTGAAAATAATTAACGTGAGATTTATGGATAAGTTGAAGAACACTTATGAACTTGAAGACATACGGGTATGTAGGTGTGACTCTGTGTGTATATTTTTCTTAAGAAAAAGGCTAAAATTTCCATGATGATATTGAAATAATTCATTTGGCTCCAATATTATTTTATAATATATAAAATATAAGGGCTTCCTTGGTGGCTCAGAGGTTAAAGCGTCTGCCTCCAATGAGGGAGACCCGGGTTCGATCCCTGGGTCGGGAAGATCCCTTGGAGAAGGAAATGGCAATCCACTCCAGTATTCTTGCCTGGAGAATCCCACGGACGGAGAAGCCTAGTAGGTTACAGTCCACGGGGTCGCAAAAAGTTGGACACGACTGAGTGACTTCATCTATTATTTTATAAAACTAGAGAAGATGTGCTAAACACTGACCAAGAATTATTCACAGTAAGTGTTCATCACTCAGTCGTGTCTGACTTTTTGTGACCCCATGGCCTGTAGCTCACCAGGCTCCTCTGTCCATGAGATTCTCCAGGCAAGAACACTGGAGTAGGTTGCCATTCCCTTCTCCAGATTTATAGCAAAGACTATGACTCAGTTCAGTTCAGTTCAGTCGCTCAGTCGTGTCCGACTCTTTGCGACCCCATGAATCACAGCACGCCAGGCCTCCCTGTTCATCACCATCTCTCAGAGTTCACTCAGACTCACGTCCATCGAGTCCGTGATGCCATCCAGCCATCTCATCCTCAGTCGTCCCCTTCTCCTCCTGCCCCGAATCCCTCCCAGCATCAGAGTCTTTTCCAATGAGTCAACTCTTCGCATGAGGAGCCCAAAGTACTGGAGTTTCAGCTTTAGCATCATTCCTTCCAAAGAAATCCCAGGGTTGATCTCCTTCAGAATGGACTGGTTGGATCTCCTTGCAGTCCAAGGAACTCTCAAGAGTTTTCTCCAACACCACAGTTCAAAAGCATCGTATCATAAAATTATTCCACATAGACTTCTGATGATCAAGACAATAACCTTTGGCCTCAAATCATCATAGCATAGAAACTAACAAGAAATTTTCAACTCTGGCTGGTAAGAAATGCATCCCCAAGGATCATTCAAAAGAAAAGTACATTTTATTCATAGATATGATTGTTTTAGTTCTACAAATAAACTTTAAAGTAAATTAACAGCCTACGAATTGTATTATTCTCCAGTGTCTGATAAAAATAATCCTTAGGTTGAATATATTTTTATCAAAACAAACTTCTGTAAGAGTTTAAATCACAAATATGAATAAAAACACCCAGTTCATACTTTGTTTTCAATATCATGAACAATATTTGATAACAAGTATAACACTGTTTAACAGCTTCTGACTTACTCTGATAAAGGATATAATTTTTTCAGTAGGAAACCATGAAATGTGTATCTCTAAAAGATAGTGAGGTAATAGTCTTAGGAGATTCTAAAAGCTTGTCAATTGGTAATTGACTTTGTGAATTCTAAATTACCCAGAGTACATCATTCTACAATGCTAATCTACTAATTAGTAGTGATTAAGTATTATTTCAATACATAAATGTCAAGTACAAGAAAATTTGTATCAGTATCTGGCCATTTTTCTTCTGTGGTGGGGATCACACAGATCCAAAACAAAATATCATAAACAACTTAATCAAGTGCCAATATTACCTCAATGAATGCTAGAATCTTTTAAAATTATTCACAATTATTTATCATAATCCACAGTTTTACATTAATCCCCTTTTTATACATTCATTTAGTGGGTATTTATAGAATGTCTACAATGCTGAAAATTAAGTATGTGAGATTGGAGAGAATGTGCTGTGCTCGTTCAGTTGTGACCCCATGGACTGTAGCCCATCAGGCTTCTCTGTCCATGGGATTCTCCAGGCAAGAATACTGGAGTGGGTTTGCCATGCCCTCCTCCAGGGGATCTTCCTAACCCAGGGATCCAACCCAGGTCCCCCTCATTGCAGGCTGACTCTTTAAGGTCTGAGCCAGCAGTAAAGCTGGCTCCCTGGTGGCTCAGACAGGAAAGAGTCTGCCTGCAATGTGAGAGATCCAGGTTTGATCCCTGGGTTGGGAATATCCCCTGGAGAAGGAAAGGGCAACCCACTCCAGTGTTCTTGCCTGGAAAATCCCATGGATTTAGGAGTCTGGCGGGCTACAGTGCATGGGGTCACAAAGAATCGGACATGACTGAGCAACTAACACTTTCCATAGAAAATACCCATTAATTAAGAAGTCACACATTGCATTGAGTGTGAGGGGAATGTGGACTTTAAAACAATGAGCAAACGGAGTGCTCAGAAGACTGGTTAAAATCAAGGATTCGGGTAGGGGCAGAATTCAGAATCCAAACTATATACCCAGGCCAACACTTCTTTTGGTTTGTTGATACAGCAGGAAATTCCTCCTTTTAATATCTTTCTGATATTCTTGGACCATTTCATATACAAATATCATTAATCTTTCCTTGTGAGAAAGTAAGAGTCAAGAAAATAACATGGGATTGCGTGGAGGATGTGGTACACAGAAAGAGTATCAGCATAACAGTATTATTTTATTTGGCTTTATCAACCCCATCCCATAATTGATTTCTACAAAAACTCAAGTTCAGATTCTAACCCTGACATCTACTAGCTATGTGATAGAGAGAGAATCATTCTATCTCTTAAACTTGAATCCTGTCATATAAAAGTAAGTATGATAATATCTTCTCTGAGTTATCAAGGGGATTAATATATAATGTACATAAAATGCCTTGTATAGTAGCTGGCTTATAGAAAGCTTCCATTGGACATTTTGATACTCTGACTGCAGTTTCAAATCTTCAAGACCAAAATGTTTGACCAAAAAGTTGAGTTTCCTGTGCTTCTACATTACTTTATATATTCTTAAAATAAATTTCTGTTACCAAACGCAGCATGAGCCTTCTGTGTAGCTCCCTGAAATCTGAAACAGGTTAAATAACACGTGATGTTACAATGTTCTCTGTACTGTACTGCACTGATCAATGTGCATTATCATAATATGTACTTGAACTTGTAGCCAGACTGGAAAATCAATATATACTTAATAAAATGTCTGTTTATCTTGGTCAAATATGGCAATTGGTACAAGAATGCTCTTCTTGTTCTAATTGCTTCAATCACTAGTTATTCTATCTGGGAATAGTAAAAGGCCACTTATTTTTCCCTAACCCAGCCTGACTGCACAGACATGGTTCAAGCCTTTTCAAGAGCTGAAAATTTATACAAGAACAAAATTATTTCAGGAAGAAGTAACTCAAGAAGAAGACTGTAACTACGGTATCATTTAAAATTTTTTTAAAGGTCAGAACATTGACTTGAACTGGGAATCCAGATAGCATCATAATTGAAAACAGATGCAGTAAGCAGAAAGCAGCCTTTGGGTTTCTGGTTCCTGGACATTAATGCAATTGCCCGGTTGTGAAGTCATGCTAATGACTCAACATGAAGTTTTACTACCTCTCTCAGACATTTAGCTAATGATAGATTATAAATTACTTTGCTACCTGAAATGTAAGGCCAGACCTATATTATGTTAATGAATCAGATGTTGCCTGTGGGTGATCAGCACAAATCATCAGGGGCTATTAAACCTGTGCAGGTAATGAGCAGCTGTTTGTTTCGGTGGACAAATCTGGATTTAAAATCTGGTTTACTAGCATTTTCTATCTAGGAGAATGTGGTTTACTTCTTTTAAATTCAGATGCTTTTTCTATTAAAAAAAAGGGCGGGGTAATATGACTTCTCACTGATTACCTCTCACAGCAAACAAATTATGATCATGTATAAGAAAATACCTTGTATATGGCAAACTTAGATTTTTTTGATAATGTGACCATTCTTTTTAAAAAAATCATTTAGATTTTAAACATTTGCTCAGCATTTAATCAGAAAAATAACTTAAATAAACCTATTGGGATATTTAATAGGAAGGAGGAAAGCTGAGGAAGGAAAAGTTATTTCTTCACTTAAATCTTCTATAATGGTTTATTCAGGGAAGTTATGTTGCTTTATATTAGAGAATTATTTCACTTTCATTTAAATAATGCCTTAAGATCTTGAAATGAACGGCTGATTATGAATTCACAGATAAGGTAGATTCAATCACAATGAAATGTTAAAAGAGTAATATTCTAAAATTCAAGATGCTTTCTAATTTCATATTCAGTGAACAGTTGTTGGAGATCTTCTACATGCAAAGTTATGCCAACCTTTAATTTAAGTATCTCTTTAAGGCACTATTACAAACCATAGAAGAACTAGTAATATGCCAGTTTATAGATAAGGAGAATGGGCTCAGAGAAGTCTTATATAGCCTAAAGTCACATAATTAATGCATGACCTATTTTTTGTATTCCAAAGCTAGTGCTTTTGTCCTTTATACTATATTTTGCCAGTGAGTCTTATATTTTAAGTCACTTTGCCTGTTTAAATATCAAAGGAAAAAATGAATGGATAAGCATATACACTCAATTATTTCTTATTTTGAATTATGGACTTTGAGGCCACACTGAGTTCAATCTTTTGTGTAATCTTGAACCAATTGTATTTTACTTACATGCACCTCAGTTTCCTCATCTGAGGAAGATGATAACTATTGTACCTCTTGTTAACAGAGTTTACATATAAAAAGCCCTGGAACAGAAGTAGGCACTGAATACTTAAGCAGTTGGTAAAAGCTAGTTATTATTATTGGCCCATTTTTTCTGCTACTATCCAGATCACTTTCTTTCTACATATTCCCATTTCAAAATCAAGAGAAAGTAAGTTTCTGATGAAAAAAAATTTACAATTGACATGCCATGTTTATTTATGATTCATATATTATCTCAAATTCAGTAGTTATTATGTTTATTCTTTTCTCATGATTCACTGAGTTAGTAATAATGTCATTTCCCTGCAGCAAAGAATTCAGGAACACATCTCTCTCTCTGACCTCTTACAGAGAGAGAACAAGACAGGCAATTGTGCTCCCTATGAAGAACGGAACATCCAATTTGAAAGAGGATAAACTGGCAATTCAACTATTATAACAATATCATCAACATCATCATATTTGTTAATTATTTAGACGAAATATCCTTTCAACATATGTTAAAGTAATAGCAGTATTTTTTACAGACCGTTATGCACCAGAATCTATGCTAAGGATTTTTCATTTATGCTTTCTAATTCTAGCACGAGCTTTGAAGAAGGAAACAAATGTTACCATCTCAAGAGGAAACAAACTCGGAAATTTTACATAAATTGGAAGGAGGCAGAACACAGGTGTTTAGAGTATACCTTGAGTTGAACAGACGAGTTTAAAATGTTTTATTTTTTTCTTCAGCTAACTCGCAAACTTTCTGTCTCATTTCTATAATCTGTGAAATGCCTCATCATGTTGCTATGAGGATTGTGTGTGATAATGTTCAGAAGATCTTTAATATAATACTGGATACATGGCAAGCATTTATACAAGGTTGCTCATGTCATGAGTAAGCCAGTGCATCAGTATTACGGGAATTTATACTAAAACATACATCTGTCTGATTATAAAGATCACCATCATTGACAAACATATTTATCTACCCTCAAAAACAGTTACTGAAAGTAAACATTTTGATCAGCTGTTTCTTCAGTTCAGTTCAGTCGCTCAGTCGTGTCCGACTCTTTGCGACCCCATGAATCGCAGCATGCCAGGCCTCCCTGTTCATCACCATCTCTCAGAGTTCACTCAGACTCACGTCCATCGAGTCCGTGATGCCATCCAGCCATCTCATCCTCTGCCATCCCCTTCTCCTCCTGCCCCCAATCCCTCCCAGCATCAGAGTCTTTTCCAATGAGTCAACTCTTCGCATGAGGTGGCCAAAGTACTGGAGTTTCAGCTTTAGCATCATTCCTTCCAGAGAAATCCCAGGGCTGATCTCCTTCAGAATGGACTGGTTGGATCTCCTTGCAGTCCAAGGGACTCTCAAGAGTCTTCTCCAACACCACAGTTCAAAAGCATCAATTATTCGGCGCTCAGCCTTCTTCACAGTCCAACTCTCACATCCATACATGTTTCTTAATTAAGATTTAATTCTCTAAATATGAAAGTCATGTGTATGTAGACATTGGTATTGTCAGGCTAAACTGAGAAAACTAATAAACAAATACTTTTCTTCTCTAGTGTTTACCATTGAAAGATATGAGCTTTTAAATATGAGTCAAATTGATGGTCTTGACCCTGTTCTCACATGGAGAGCAGGTGCCCACAGACCACTTTAGTTTTGTATTTTTCTTTCTAGAATACAAATCACAGGAGAAAGAACTCTGATTGCAATTTTTGATGTACTGTGAAGCACTCTTTTATACAGTGGGTTGGCTATTACCCACAGGAGATTAATACATTATAACACCAAATCAGAAATGACATATTCATTTTCACACCAAAAGCATACCAGCAACATTTATTATAAAGAAATGATTGATTTGCTCCAAGGAAAGCAAATCAATTTACATTTTTACACACATGCACACACTCTTATAAACTTTCAAAGCTTTAGTATAATTACCTTCTAACATATTTTCAATGAAATTTATTCTTAAAAAGCAAAAACTAATAGAGAATGTAATTATAGAATGTTTTATTTTATTCTATTAATTAATAAGTTATGAAAATATTCTTTAAGTGGATTTAAGTAAAAATTGATGTTTTGAAGAAATCATTGCGTCATCATCTGGAATACAGCAAGTCTACTTTTACTCATGCAAAAATCACTCAGCTTGTGACACTCCAATACCATTTTATTTATAGTGGCACATTTCCATGATTCTGCCCATCAGTGACTTGAAATGAAAAATATTCAAGCAAAGATTTATGACTCAATATATTAGCTTTGGAGAATCTGTTTGTACATCATAAATGATAGCATTCTTTTGTAAAATAATTGACATTTCAGACACAGATGTACCATCTTTTTCAATAACATCTTACCTTATGAATAATTCAAAATTTTCATTTTACTCATTGCTAAATTCTATATCTTCTGAAGTAAATATTAAACCTTGGAAGTTACATAGAAATGTGTGATGTTGGGCTATCTTTCCCTATTTATTAGCAATTTTTATTTTTTAATATGTAGCAGAAGAACAAAGCTATAATCCAGAATATATTTTTTAAAATTCAACAAATGCTTCTATGTTCCAAGCACTATATTGTGAAAATTTCAAAATAGTCTATGGGTGACTATTCTAATTGTTTTTTAATTTAGATCAGTTATAATAAAAAAAAAAAAACAGAAAAATTAGAAAATTCCAAATGTACATTTATTGATAGAATAAAACTTTACACCAAAATTTGAATTGATGAATATATATTGTTTCCAATCATATTAATCATATTGTTCAGTGAAATAAAAGAAATTTTAAAAGAGTAAGAGGATTGAGGACAGAATGCTCAAATTCCTTTGCACATCTGCAAGTGATCATGAGACCCCCCAATGAAACTGCAGCTGCAGAGTATAAGCGTGCCCATCACAGACCAAATGATTAACTAGTTTTCCATAAATCATAGTGTCAAGGTGGATATTTTAACCAACTGTCCAAACTATTTTGAAATGATATCACATACTGACTTGTCAATTATCTGAAATCATTGCACTTAATTTTGCAGTTTTCAAGATTCCTTTATTTGCTTTCCTGAATGGAGATCAACCCTGGGATTTCTTTGGAAGGAATGATGCTGAAGCTGAAACTCCAGTACTTTGGTCACCTCATGAGAAGAGTTGACTCATTGGAAAAGACCCTGATGCTGGGAGGGATTGGGGGCAGGAGGAGAAGGGGACGACCGAGGATGAGATGGCTGGATGGCATCACTGACTCGATGGACTTGAGTCTGAGTGAACTCCGGGAGATGGTGATGGACAGGGAGGCCTGGCGTGCTGCGATTCATGGGGTCGCAAAGAGTCGGACACGACTGAGCGACTGAACTGAACTGAACTGAATTTGCTTTCCAGTTATTCTTTTGATATTGAAAAGTTCAAACTACAATAAGAAAAGTACAGTGAGTATACGTGTTTCACACTTAAGAATATTAAGAATACAAGGATGGGGTTTCCGCGGTGGCTCAGTGGTCGAGTGCCCTTCCAACGCAGAAGACGCAGCCTCCAGCCCTGGGTGGAGAAGGTCCCACATGCCAGGGAGCAACGAAGCCCGCGCGCCACAAACTATTGAGCCGGGGCTCTGGAGTCCAGGAACGGCCGCTACTGAGCCACACACCGCAACTACTGCAGCCTAGAGAATAAAGGGAAGCCTCTGCAGGGAGCAGTCTGCGGGCCGCAGCTAGAGAGAACCTCTGTTCACAGCGACTAGAGAAAGGGATGCACAGCAACCAAGACTCGGCACAGCCAGAAATAAATGGTAAAGATGCTCAAAAGAGAATACACGAACGGCGTCAAAGTCAATACGGGAAAAGAACGTAAGCAAGACAATATACAGTTCAGAGTTTGAAGCACTAATCCCAAGGCAAGAGCTAGAAGATTCCACAGCTGTATCAAGGAAGTTGGGCCATTTTATTTATTCTTACGTAGCTCTTTAGCAGCAGAAATGACAAGGAGATGTAGTGACTGAAAGACAGGATGCTAACAGCAGAGACCGGAAGAGGGAAAATACGGAGCCCTAGCCCAGAGCTGAAAGCATTTAGTTTTTGAAAATGCAAGTTTATATAGCCTTGAAGTTTTTATAAAGATTATTTCAAGTCAAATTGCAAAATGATGTATATGCACATAGTTTTTGACAAAACTATAATATTTTCAATGAGCCAATGTACTATGGTCAGTAGGGTCATATCTTCCATGATGAAAAGACAGAAAACGTTGAGTTTCTTGAATGTGATAGCTGTGGCAGATGAATTTTTTGAGTCAGCCAACACAATAACTCAGTCAGAAAAATAATAATATAAAATTTGAGTATCTTTTTTCCTTGAATTTGTAAGTATAGCCTCATAGTTCATAATTAACCCTCCAACTTAAACTCTAAAAAGGAGTTTAATATTCAAATGCATTTAAGAATACTGCATGTGTATACCAACTTGGAGGACTTCCCTGCTATCTGTATATTAAAGACCTGAGTGGCTCATCTGTTGGACATGTTTTCTGTGTATTTGATATAATCATAATTGATTACTTGAAAATTCTTCAAATTAAATGATTAGCACACTATAAAAGTATGATTTTAGGAAAGATTTTGAGATATGGTGCCCTGAACCCAACCATCCCACTGATAAAAAAAAAAAAAAAGAGGTGTCATATGTCTAATATTTCCATTCTTCCAATAAGATCGGCTCCACTGTTTCCACACAGCTTCCCAAATAGCTGATCAGCCCTTCATTTTGATTTCGAATTAGCCGAAGGTTGGTACCAATAAAAATTCAGAGAATGGGTGAGAGGTCCAGTCCTTGTTACTCTGAGTGTCTCCCCACAAAATCACTACAAACTGGCAGTGTACCTCTACTAAAGACCAAACCTCCTATCAGGCAGCCTTTGCTTACAGGTAATCTCCCTAGCTTATGTAATCACACCTCCTCTTCCCCCTTGAGACCTGTGAGTAGCGACTTTTCTGTCCACTGTTGTTAGATTTAGGATGTTTGATCACCATTTCTATTAAAACTGCTTTTGCTTTATGAATTGTTGCCATGGATGTTGCCATCTCTTTCCTGTTGGACTCATGAACAGCCCTAGGAAATACACGCTCAAAATGAGATTCTTGGGTTAAGTT
Source organism: Cephalophus harveyi (assembly GCA_006410635.1). Taxonomy (NCBI): domain Eukaryota; kingdom Metazoa; phylum Chordata; class Mammalia; order Artiodactyla; family Bovidae; genus Cephalophus; species Cephalophus harveyi. The sequence goes on from SJYT01033008.1 coordinate 332,054, forward strand.
GCTCACATGTTTAAGCAGTCTACAGATAACCCTTTGCATGTGGGAAATAGGACACTGATAACTTCTTCAGGGTGGTGGCATCAAAATTATTGAAATTATCACTAATTGAACATATATTAAATGCTAGATGAAGTACAGACAGCTGTTGAGAAATCATTTGGCTGTGATCCTCAGGCACCATGGAATGTAAATCTGAGTATTTATTCCTCTGTTTGAACTGTTTTTTCCCTGGACCAGGACTAAAAACAAGCATTAACATAGAATAGCTGGTCTATGTGTGCGACCTCATTCCATGTCACTTCCTAGAAAATACGCTTTCTTAGCTTGCTCTGGGATAGGCAAATTACTCTTGTAAAGGTAGTCATGTTGCGTTCCAGTCTGTGCTTCATGGATGCTCTTCTCTCTGTTATATTGGCCTCCCTTTCTGTATTCAACTGAGCTATTTGCATTTTTTCCACAGTGCTCAGCAAACTAGCTGATATCACTGCCCCTTCCTGACATTCCCCACCTGTTGTGCATCTTTCTCCTCTGCTCCCTAAGCACTTCAGTTCAGTACAGTTCTGTCGCTCAGTCATGTCCGACTCTTTGCAACCCCATGTACCGCAGCACGCCAGGCCTCCCTGTCCATCACCAACTCCCAGAGTCCACCCAAACCCATGTCCATCGAGTCAGTGATGCCAACCAACCATCTCATTCTCTGTTGTCCCCTTCTCCTCCTGCCTTCAATCTTTCCCAGCATCAAGGTCTTTTCAAATGAGTCAGCTCTTCGCATCAGGTGGCCAAAGTATTGGAGTTTCAGCTTCAACATCAGTCCTTCCAATGAACACCCAAGCACTTCGCAATACCTCTAATAATGCTGTTCTGACATTCTACTATCAGTCTACTGTCACTTGCCAGTCTTCTCTGCCAGACTATAAGATGAGTAGTTAAGACAGTCCTGTGCATTTTTAAAATACAATACAACCATGCGCCAATCACATTCTTTAGTGCATAGGAGGAAATCTAGAAAAAAACGATGCTGATTTAGACAACTAATGAAAATTCTTTTTTCTGAGAGTGAAAATCAATACATGCACTCTTTCTTTATGCAATGTTTATATATGGGTAAATTCTCACTGGACTTAAAGTGTCAAAAATGTACAAAGTAACACATGAAAATCACCTTTTGTTTTTTTTCATTCTTTTCTTCTCAAAATTAACTTATATTAACAATAGAGTAAGATTCATGCTTTTTAGGAAAGTTTGTACCAAATAAAATAGAATGAACTATTTGAAAGAAGATACTTTTGGGATTTTTACTTGCCTGGCAGAAAGTGATGGACATATTAACACTAATTTTGCTTTAGTATTTAACATTGCCATAGGCTGTGGTTTTCTTTACCACAACCTACCAAAAATATCCATGAGACAAATGATTCACATTAAGTTTTTTATCCTCGGTAGGATATTCTATTTATTTTGTGGATAATTCTAAATACAGTATGGTTCTTGCTACACTACTGCTTTCAGAGGCTCTGTAGTTGCCTAAGCGTATAACTAAAAACCTTAACAGGCTGTTTAAAAGCAGGTGTTCCACATTTCCTGGTTTTCAGAATACACCATCAAATTTAAAAACTACTACATATAAGTGTGTTTTCATATATTTGTGAGCAGTTAAATGCATTGAAAAAGCCAAACAAAAATTTTTAAATCCTTTAAAGTACAGTGGATGTAAACATGCATACCACACGTGTTTTTTGTTTTTGCTTTTGCTTTTTGCTTTGCTCACTATATCACATATTAAATAAGAAAGGGCTCAAGGGGGAGGCAAGATAGGCAGGTGAGTCTGAATTTATTTTTAGTGGCACACTCACTGCAGTGCCCATTTTGCTGCAAAGTACCTAAGGGTAAAAATCCCACCTTTTATCAATACAAGGTAAATAACAAGTTTGCAAATTATTTGCTAAGCACAAACTAAAATCTGGCATGTTTATGTGTGAATATTGTGATTGGCACTGTTAGTCCAAACAGAAAGCTAATGGACAGCTCTATTAACTACTGTGGCTTAAAATTCTGATTTATGTTTCATCCCCTAATTAAAATCCAGAAACCTTAATACTGAGATATATTATGTATACATTTACTTTAGCAATGAGATGTCTCTTAGATGATGTAAATGCCATGGTGCAATTGGAGGACCTTTTCTTGCACATGAAAAATGGAAATAATCTTTAGCACAGAGATCTAAGCCTTCTCCACAGGACAGGCAGAAGGACCTAGGAAGCCAGCGCATCTTGGTCTGTGATTGGTTTTCATGTGTTGGTCCCATGTGAGGAGCCAACACAAAATATCAATTTTCTCCCCCAAGCCCTAGTTAATTAAGAAACAAGATGAAGCTATGCTAGTTATAACATATCTGCTACATGAAAACTGTCAGAACAGAATCCACTTTATTTTTTATACAATTTTAAAGGTCATATACATTTACAGTTATTGCAAACTATTGTCTTTCATTCAACATACTCACCAAGTCCACTGCTCTATTTAATAATGTAGTTAGCACTATATAGTGTTTGCTTCTTTGAAATAAAGGTCTCAGCTCAGTCTTTAAATGGAAAAGGGAAGAAGTGGAGTCACAGAGAAGGTACTTTTAGAATTAAAGCCTAATCTCCAAACTCTAAATTGTCTATTTTGAGTTAGGATCAGAACAATAGCATTTATTACTTTAAAATGGGAATCCCAGGTCTCTTTTCTCAAAGTGAAAGTGAAGTTGCTCAGTCATGTCCGACTCTGCAACCCCCATGGACTGTATATAGCCTGCACCAGGCTTCTCCACCCATGGGATTTTCCAGGCAAGAGTATCGGAGTGGGTTCAGAAAGAAAGCAGAAAAGCTGAAGGGATGCAAGAACAGAGAGGATTGCCTGATAACTAGACAGGAGGCTTGTCTACACACTTTCACCTTCTTTTTACAAATTGCATGTCACCCACCTTCTTAAAAATATTTATCAATATACAAATGATGAATCAATGTAGCAATGATAAACAAACATAATATACAAATATACATTATGATATTTTATGTATTCAACTTCCTTGAAATAAGCAGGAAAAGAAATCATAGGGCTTTAGAAGGCCAAAAGAAAAGGTATTACAGAGTTACATTCCAAAGTTTGTAGATATCATCTTCTAGGTGAATTGCTTGCATCCTCAGAGACCATTTAATTTGAACACATGAATCTTACACATGGGAAATTTTTTACATAATTATAGGCTCATAGGTCGATTTGTCTAGACTGCAACTTCTTCCTTGCAATGAATTTTATCTTCAGTATTTTACGTTTGCTACACTAACTAGAATACTGTGTTATACGGAGATAATCGTGACTAGCATTTTATGGTTATTGCTGTTTACTTGCTAAGTCATGTCCAACTCTTTTGTGACCCAATGGGCTGTAGTCTGCCAGGCTCCTCTGCCCATGGGGTTTCCCAGTCAAGAATACTGAAGTGGGCTGCCATTTCCTTCTCCAGGGAAATTTTCCCAACCCAGGGATCAAACTCCCCATCTCCTGCATTGGCAGGAGGATTCTTTAGCCACTGATCCACTAGGGAAGTCCTATCATTTAAGAGCAATTTACTATTTCAAAAATAATTTCACCTACATTATCTTATATGACTTGCACCACCTGCTAAATGAGTCAACATGATTGCCATTTTGTAAAGTCAGTTAGAGTCAAAAAGTTTGACTTACCTGATTGTGTTATTAAATTCTAAAACTTAGTATCAAATAAAGTGTTTCAGACTATGAATGTCATACTCTTCTGCAAACAACATCCATCAAGAGATGATTATTGAAGGAAAAAAACTGGTTTTTATCTGATGTCATTATCCTAAAATCTACCAAATGCACATAAGTCAAGGAACTAGATACTGGAGATATAAAAATAGTGAAGATGCAGTTTTTCCACAAAATAAACTCAGTCTAATAACAGTGTTATTGGGACTTCACAGGATCCATATTTTCAATCTATTATTCCTTTCCCATCCCCCAAACAGTTATCAGATTATCATACTATGGCCATGTATCATGGCACTATCTTCTTTTCAAATAGATGTTACTTCATGAATAAAATTGGTACATATAATAAAGGACTGATCTTTATACGAGGTAAATTAAGCAAATGCCTTAATAGGATACCCTATAATATTGCAGAGTTGTTTTGCTTATAAGTTTTTCTGAATATGTGAAAGAAGATTTTATAATTGTGTGATGACCTCAGGGAAAAGACCTTACAGCTTTTAATATATTTTAATATTTGTTTAGAAATTTAGACATAAAAAGTTAGGTTCAAAACTGAAGGTGAAGGTGAAGTCGCTCAGTCATGTCTGACTCTTTGCGACCCCATGGGCTGTAGCCCACCAGGCTCCTCAGTCCATGGAATTTTCCAGGCCAGAATACTGGAGTGGGTTGCCATTTCCTTCTCCAGAGGATCTTCCCAACCCAGGGATGGAACCCGGGTCTCCCGCACTGCAGGCAGACGCTTTACCATCTGAGCCACCAAAGTAGGTTATTATTTGATGCCAGGTAGCATCTGAAAATCACCATTCCTAATTAAATATCAACTGGGTTGATAACCTAATGAATTTTATGTCTGTGTCTCCAACCTGAGGATGGTTTTCATTGTTGCTGAACTATATGACAAAATACAAACTGAATATCTGGGTACTGTTTCAGATATATTCAAATACATTCCTATAAACTCTAAATCAAGAGACCAACAGATGAACATGTTATGAACAACTCAAACAGAAACTACCTAGGGACTCTGAGATATACACAAGATCAAAGAAGTTTTCTGATGCGGAGTTGATCCCTGGAAAGAGAGAATAACTTCCAATGTTGCTCATTCTTAGAACTTTCAGTTAGATGACAGAGCACAGTCTCCCAGGGGGTGGCTGAAACTCAGAAAGAAAACACAAAGTCTTTTGGCCTGTACTAATAGGCATCAAATTTCAAAGCAACCACTATCTTTGGAAAGTGAGTAGTTAATCCTGGAGGGTAATGCTGCTGCTGCTGCTAAGTCGCTTCAGTTGTGGTCGACTCTGTGCGACCCCATAGACGGCAGCTCACCAGGCTCCCCCATCCCTGGGATTCTCCAGGTAAGAACACTGGAGTGGGTTGCCATTTCCTTCTCCAATGCATCAAAGTGAAAAGTGAAAGTGAAGTCGCTCAGTCATATCTGACTCAGCGATCCCATGGACTGCAGCCCACCAGGCTCCTCCGTCCAAGGGATCCTCCAGGCAAGAGCACTGGAGTGGGGTGCCACTGCCTTCTCCGCTGGAGAGTAATAGAACAAGAGAAAAGAAGTGAAAGTGTTAGCCTGTCAGTGGTGTCTGACTCTTTGCAGGACCATGGACTGCAGCCCACCAGGCTCCTCTGTCCATGGGATTCTCCAGGCAAGAATACTGGAGTGAGTAGCCATTATCTTCTCCAGGGGATCTTCCCGACCCAGGGAACCCAGGTCTCCTGCGATGCAGGCAGATTCTTTACCATGTGAGTCATCAGGGTAAACTCCAAATTCTACGTTTACCCTATTCCTAAACCTCTGCATTGAAGTAAGAAACACACGGTATGGGGCAGACTGACAACAACTCTCTAAAGAGAAAAGAACAAAATGGAACATAGCTGTTGCTCAAGAGCAGGGGTTTGTGAATTGAGTTAAACAGTATTAGCTGCCTGCTATATTGGACCCCACTCCAGTACTCTTGCCTGGAAAATCCCCTGGACGGAGGAGCCTGGTGGGCTGCAGTCCATGGCGTCGCTATGAGTCAGACACGAACGAGCGACTTCACTTTCTCTTTTCACCTTCATGCGTTGGAGAAGGATATGGCAACCCACTCCAGTGTGCTTGCCTGGAAATCCCAGGGACGGGGGAGCCTGGTGGGCTGCCGTCTCTGCAGTCGCACAGAGTCGGACACGATTGAAGCGACTTAGAAGAAGTAGGATATGAATGATACCAAGACTCTGGAGGAATAATATAAAGTCAATATCATCCACAATATAATATTTACAATTCCAGAATACAATCCAAAACTATTAAGTGTGTGAAGAACTTGGAAAATATGATCTGTTCTCAAGGAAAATAATAGTCATCAGAAATCAATACTGAGATGACCCAGATATTAGATGGTTTAGTCTAGGACTTTGAAGCAGATATTATAACTATGATTGACCAAAAGAGGAATATAAGTTTATTCGGGGAGGGAGGAGGGAGGGGGGTTCAGGATGGGGAACACATGCATACCTGTGGTGGATTCATGTTGATGTATGGCAAAACCAATACAATATTGTAAAGTAATTAACCTCCAATTAAAATAAATAAATTTATATTAGAAAAAATAAAAATAATCTGGCTTGGAATTTAAAAAAAAGCTTATAATAAATGAAATGATAGATGTCAGAGGAAAATAGAAGCAATGAAAGGAATCAAATGCAAACTTTAGAAGTGAAAAATACAATATCTTAAACTGGTTAGATATTAAGACCCAGTGTGGTCTTAATAGACTAGAGAGAATTTTTTTTTTTTAAAGAATCACTAAAAAGAAAGAGATTAATAGAAGATATCTAATCTGGATAAAAGGGGAGAAAATGATGAAAGAAAAAGGAACAGAACTTGAGAGACTAGCAGCATAACAAAAAGCAAAATCGCTTAACGTGTGCATGATTATAATCCCACAGGGTTGAAAGACACTTGACTAAGAAAAATACTTGAACAAATATTGGCCTGAAAATTTCCAAGTTTTGGTGAAAGACATATATTTACAGATGCAATAGAGTTGGTCAAACCCAAACATAATAAATATAAAGAAAGCATAACTAGATGTTTCATAGTCAGCTACTGAAAACTAGAGATAAAGAGAAAAGTCTCAAAGCAGACAGAGAAGGACAACATACATTCAGAGGCAAAATAATTAGAATGGTGCAAAATTTCTAATCAGAAATGTTAGAAAACAAAAGACAGCAAAATGACATATTTGAAATGCTGAAAGAAAATCTTGCCCACCTGGAATTTCATATCTACACAAATATCTTTCAATAATAATAGTGTGAATGTTTTTAGAGAAAATAAAAATAAGTTAACCATATCGACTATGCCAAAGTCTTTGACTGTGTGGATCACAATAAACTGTGGAAAATTCTGAAAGAGATGGGAAGGGAATACCAGACCACCTAACCTGCCTCTTGAGAAATCTGTATGCAGGTCAGGAAGCAACAGTTAGGACTGGACATGGAACCACAGACTGGTTCCAAATAGGAAAAGGAGTACGTCAAGGCTGTATCTTGTCACCCTGCTTATTTAACTTATATGCAGAGTACATCATGAGAAACGCTGGACTGGAAGAAACACAAGCTGGAATCAAGATTGCCNCCTCTTGAGAAATCTGTATGCAGGTCAGGAAGCAAGAGTTAGAACTGGACATGGAACGACAGACTGGTTCCAAATAGGAAAAGGAGTACGTCAAGGCTGTATCTTGTCACCCTGCTTATTTAACTTATATGCAGAGTACATCATGAGAAACACTGGACTGGAAGAAACACAAGCTGGAATCAAGATTGCTGGGAGAAGTATCAATAACCTCAGATATGCAGATGACACCACTGTTATGGCAGAAAGTGAAGAGGAACTCAAAAGCCTCTTGATGAAAGTGAAAGAGGAGAATGAAAAAGTTGGCTTAAAGCTCAACATTCAGAAAATGAAGATCATGGCATCCGGTCCCATCAGTTCATGGGAAATAGATGGGGAAACAGTGGATGATTTTATTTTGAGGGGCTCCAAAATCACTGCAGATGTGACTGCAGCCATGAAATTAGAAGACGCTTACTCCTTGGAAGAAAAGTTATGACCAACCTAGGTAGCATATTCAAAAGCAGAGACATTATTTTGCTGACTAAGGTCCGTCTAGTCAAGGCTATGGTTTTTCCAGTAGTCATGTATGGATATGATAGTTGGACTGTGAAGAAGGCTGAGCGCCAAAGAATTGATGCTTTTGAACTGTGGTGTTGGAGAAGACTCTTGAGAGTTCCTTGGACTGCAAGGACATCCAATCAGTCCATTCTGAAGGAGATCAGCCCTGGGATTTCTTTGGAAGGAATGATGCTGAAGCTGAAACTCCAGTACTTTGGCCACCTCATGCGAAGAGTTGACTCATTGGAAAAGATTTTGATGCTGGGAGGGATTGGGGGCAGGAGGAGATAGGGACGACAGAGGATAAGATGGCTGGATGGCATCACGAACTCGATGGATGTGAGTTTGAGTGAACTCCGGGAGTTGGTGATGGGCAGGGAGGCCTGGCGGGCTGCGATTCATGGGGTTGCAAAGAGTTGGACACAACTGAGCGACTGAACTGAACTGAACTGATAGAATGTGTTCAAACTTAAGTTGTTTTATTCTTTAAACAGACTGTCAAAAACATAAGACATTCTATGTAAGTCTCATGGTAATTCCAAAGCAAAAACCTATAGAATATACATAAAATTAAAAAAAAAAATCCAAGCATATCACTACAAAAAATCAGCAAACCACAAAGATAGAAACCGGGAGAAGATAAAGGGGCATAGGATTACAAAACATCATGCAACCATTAATAAAATGGCAGTACAAGTCCATATACATAAATAATTATTTAAAATTCTCTAATCAATAACATATAGTGCTGACTGGATTAAAAAAAAACAAGATTCACTGAATGTGTAGTGATAGAAAGATATCTCAAACAAATGGAAATCAAATAAAGCTGGGATAACTGTACCCAGTTTTGACAAAATAGACTTTAAGACAAAGTCTGTAACAAGAAACAAAGAATGTCCTTGTATAATGATAAAAGGTTGACTCCAACAAGAGGATATAACATTTGTAATATTTGTGCACCCAACATAAAAGCACCAAAATATATAAAACAAATATTAGGAGGCCTATAGAGAGAAGTAGTCAGCAATACAATAACAGTATTGTCTTTAACACCCACATTCAGTAGTGGATAGTTCATCAAAAGAGAAAGTCAATAAGAGATAATTGTACATAAACAACATTTATGAAGAGATGTAAAGACATCTACATAAAATTCCATTCCAAAGCAGCAGAATACACATTCTTCTCAAGCATACAGACAACATTCTTCAGGATAGATTATATGTTACTTCATGAAACAAGTCTTGATAAATTTAAGATCAAAATCATATCAAACAGCTTTGTATGAAACTAGAAATGATTACAGGAAGAAAACTGGAAAATACATGGAAATTAAACAACATAATACTGAACAACCAAATTCAATGAAGAAGTCAAAACAGAAATCAAAAACTATCTTGGGACAAATGAAAATGGAAATATAACAACTGAAACTTAGAGGATACACTACAAGCAGTTCTAAGAGGGAATTTTTACCCAAAATTTTTAAAATGCGACATTAAAAAAAAAAGAGAGAGATTTCAAATAAGCTAACTTTATACTTCAAGAAACTGGAAAAAAGAACAAACTTAACCTAAAAATATTATAAAGATGAAAATAACAAAGATCAGAGCCAAGATAAGATGTGTATAAGAGACAGGTTCTAGAGTGCAGCCTTAGTAGTTTTGGCCTGCAGGCTTAGTTGCCCCATGCCATATGGGATCTTCCCAAGTCAGGGATTGAACCATCTTCTGCATTGGCACATGGATTCTTAACCACTGGACCACTGGGGAAGTTCAGAGATAATAAATGTTGATTCGTTTTGTCTAACTCCCAGAGCAAAGTTTTAGCAAGACTCATCAAGGTAAAAAGAGAAGATTCAAATAAATAAGAAGAAATGGAGATTTACCACTGATCTTACAGAAATACAAAGGATTATGAGATAGTTCTGTGGACATTTAAACATCAACAAATTAGAAAACCTAAAAGAAATAGATAATTTCCTATAAACATACAACTTTCCAAGTCTTAATCATGAACAAATAGAAAATCTGAGCAGATCAATTACAAGAAGTTTGAATTAGTGATCAAAAACCTAACAACAAACAATAGTTCAGGAACAGATGGCTTCACTGATAAATTCTACAAAATATTTAAGAACAGCTAATATCTGAAACTCTTCCCAAAATGATAAGAGGAGAGAACACTTTCAAGCTTATTTAAGAGAAGAGCATTACTCTGATACCAAACTTTAAAAGGATGCTATTAGAAAAGAAAATTTCAGGCTAATATCCCTGATTAACATAGATTAATAATTCTGAACAAAATATTAACCGATTTCAATAATATATTTAAAGAATTATTTATCATAAGTGAGATTTTCCCAGTGATGCAAAGATAGTTCAATATTTCCAACTCATGTGATGTATTACATTAACAAAATGAAAGATAAAATTATGCAATCATCTTATTAGATGCAAAAAGGCATTTGACAAAATTCAACATCCACTTACAATACCAAACTCTCAACAGAGTATAGAAGGAACATACCTCAAGATAAAAGTCCATATGTCATAATCCTATAGCTAACATCATATTCAATTCAAAAGCTGAAAGCTTTTCATCTAACTTAAAGAGAAAGGCAAGGATACTTACACTTGCCACTTTTATTCAATACAGAACTGAGGGCCAATCCAGAGCAACTAGAAAAGATAAAGAAATAAAAGACATCCAAATCAGAAATGAAGAAGTAAATTGTTTCTATTTTCAAATATATATTATATAGAAAACCTTAAAGCTGTCTCTTATACACATCTCTACCGCACAATTGCACTCATCTCACAGGCTAGTAAAGTAATGCTCAAAATTCTCCAAGCCAGGCTTCA
>SJYT01033008.1:342982-360927 GCA_006410635.1 Cephalophus harveyi
AGAAGTAAACTGATAGAATAAAAAAAATACAGTAAAGATTTAGGATACAAAACCAATAAACAAAAATCAGAAAGAAATTAATAAAACAATATCATTTATAATTATATCTAAAATATCTGGAACATGTTTAATGAAGAAGGAGAGAAATCTATACTCTGAAAGTTATGTGACACTGACAAAAGATGCTGGAAAAAAACAAATAAATGGAAATGTATTCTGTCCTTTTTGGCTGGAATAACACATTTTGCTTAAATGTCCACACTACATAAAGCAATCTATAGAGTCAATTCAATCCCTGTCAAAACGTCAATGGAATTTTTCACTAAAAGAGGAAAAACAATCCCAAATTTTTTTTGGAACCACAAACCCCCAAAGGCCAAAGCAATCTTGAGAAAGAACAAAGCTGTATTAGGAAGAACATGCTTCCTTATTTAAAACTGTATTAAAAAGGTGTAGTGATCAAAACAGTACCATACTGGCATAAAACAGACACATAGATCAGTGGAAAATAATAGCCCAGAAATAAACTCACACATATACAGTCAATTAGATTGTGTCAAAGGAGCCAATAATACACAATGAGGAAAAAACAGTCTCTTCAATAAATAGTGTGAAAAATTTACATTTCCATTTACAAAACAATAAATCTAGACCACAATCTTAAAACTACAACAAAAAAGAACTCAAAATGGAATCAAGATTTGAATGTAAGACCTGAAACTACAGAACTCCTAGAAGAAACTAGAGAAGGTAATTCCTTGACATTGTTCCAGGTAATAATTTTTTTTTACAAATCACAAATCACAGCCAATTAAAACAAGTAGGGTTACATTAAACTAAATAGCTCTATACAGCAAAGGAAATCATCAATGAAATGAAAGAGCAACCTGTGAATGGGAGAAAATATGTGTCAATCATATATTTGAAAAAGGATTAATATCTAAAATATATAAAAAATTTCTAAAACTCAGTAGAAAAAAAGATTTAAAAAATGGACAGAGGATCTCAATAGATGTTTTCAAAAAGAGGTACATGAAAAGTTCTCAACATCACTAATGATCAGAAAAATACAAATCAAAGCTACAGTTAAATCACCTCATGCTTTAAAATGACTATTATCAAAAAGAGAAGAGAAAACAAGCAGTTAGTAGGCTATGGAGAAAAGAGAATCCTTATGCCCTGTTGGTGGGAATGTACACAGGTGCCACCATCATGGAAAAATAGTATGGAAATTCCTCAAAAACAGAAAAGAAACAAATATTATATGTCAGTTATACCACAATTAAAAAATTAAACTGCTATATGATCCTGCAATTCCATATCTGAGTATTTATTGATAAGAAACAAAAATCACTATCTCAAAAAAAAGTATATGCACTTAAATGTTCAATGCAGCATATTTATAGTAGTCAAGACAGTGAGACAACTTGGATCAATTGACAGATGAATGAAGAAAACATGGAAAATAAACACTGGAGTTTTATTTAGCCATAAAAAAGAAATCCTATTATTTGAAACAACATGGGTGCACCTTGAGGACATTATGCTAAGTGAAATAAGTTAGACATAGAAGGCAAATAGTATATGATCTCACTTATATGTGGAATCTGAAAGAAACTAAACTTAGATAATAGACTGGTGATTGCTATAGGTTTGGGGGTAGCATGATGGAGAAATGGGTAAAGGTGGTGAAAAGGTATAAACTCAGTTATAAAACAAAGAAATCCTAGGAATGTAATATATAGCATGTGCTTTATGCATAGTCACTCAGTCGTGTCTGATTCTATGCAGTCCAGTGAACTGTAGCCCGTCAGGCTTCACTATCCATGGAATTTTCCAGGCAATACTGGAGTGGGTTGCCATTTCCTTCTCCAGGGGATCTTTCTGAGCCAGCGATTCAACCCACGTCTCTTGCAGCTTCATTGGCAGGTGGATTCTTTACCACTGTGCCACCTGAAAGCCCACAGTTAACAGTACTATTGCTTCCCAGGTAGCACTAGTGGTAAAGAACCTGCCTGCCAATGCAGTAGACATAAGAGAAGCAGGTTCAATCCCCGGGTTGGGAAGATCCCCTGGGAGAGGAAATGGCAACCTATTCCAATATTCTTGCCTGGAGAATCCCATGGACAGAGGAACCTTGCAGGCTACAGTCCACATAGTCGCAAAGAGTTGAAGATGACTGAAGCGACTTAATACTCAAGCGACTTAACACACACACATATAATGTATTTGAAAGTTGCTAAGATAATAGATCTTAAAATTTCTTGCACAAGAAAAAAGTTTTGAATGTATGTGTAGTATTATTGTGGTATTCATTTCTCATGTATACAGATAGCAAATCATAATGTACACCTAAAATGAACACAATGTTCTATGTCAATTATATCTCAATAAAAACAAAGTATATTCTTAAAATTACTTCTAATACACATTATTAGATATGTATAAAATTGAATTTGTTTAGTTTTTTAATAATTTTATTTATTTATTTATTTTTGGCTGTGCTGGGTGTTCATTGCTGTGAGGGCTTTTCTCCAGTTGTGGCAAGTGAGGGCTACTCTCTAGTTGCAGCGTGCAGGCTTCTCATTGTGGTGCCTTCTCTTATTGTGGCGCTTGGACTCTAGGGCATACAGGCTTCAGTAGTTGAGGTATGTGGGCTCAGTGTTTGCAGCTCCCAGGCTCTGGAGCACAGTCTCAACGGCTGTGGCACACTGGGTTAATTGCTTCCTGGCATGTGGGATCTTCCTTAACCCATCTCCTGCACTGGCAGGCAGATTCTTTACCACTGAGCCATCAGGGAAGCCCTTGGTTAGTTTTTTGAAACTAAGTTTTCTCTGGAAAGGAGATCTTTGATGTTTACAGTTTTCACTCTATTTTTTTTAATTTATTTTTAATTGGAGGATAATTGCTTTACAATGTTGTGTTGGTATTTGCCATATAACAGTGTGAATCAGCCATAAGTATACATATATCCCCTCCCTCTTAAGCTTCTCTTCCACCCCACCCTGTCTGAATTATTTAAACATTTTATTCTAAGGTACATTTCATTGAGATTATAAAACCCAAAAGACAAGATATGATACATTTTTCATCATTTTTAAATTAAAATGTTTATGTTGATTTGCAAAAACATTTTTGGCATGAAATATAAAGTAACAAGTTTACTAGTTGTTAATTTTTCAGTTTTTAAAGTAGATGTTCTTAATTTTTTTCTCAAATAGTAGGTCTATATCATATATTCACATTATGAGTAGTATAAAGGGATGAAGATTACTCAGTTTATTTTTAGCATTTGAGACTATGACACACTTATTTATAGCTGTTTCCAGTTCAAAATTTAATATACCATAAAGCTATAACTATATAATTTTTATATTTACTTTAATTTTTCAGTAATTAGAAGGAAACAGAGATTGTATAAACACATTAATCGCATTTTAGAGATGAACAAACTAAAAGACTTTCAAGATTAAGGTACTTAATGAAACAGCTAGATAATAGAGTCTATCTCAGCACTTCCCTGGTGACCAGTGATTAAGACTCCAAGCTTCCAGTGCACAGGTGTGGGTTTGATCCCTGGTTAGGAAACCAAGATCCCATATGCTGCAAAACCAAATTAAAGAAAAAAAAGATTCTATTTCATGAATCAGATCAGCTTTTTCTCATTAGATATTTGACTGGGAGATGGTGAGGTTAAGGATAATTTTCTAAAGCAAAATCCAGGGCCTGTCTGAGTAAAAGACATTTAAAGGAGGTCAAGGTGATAGAACTTGTGAATGACATTTGACTAAATCCGTGATTTTTGTCTCCATGTGTCTCTTTTAATTGCTCTTTATTTTGGTGTCTTCTGACATCCTATGATCCATGTTAATGAGGGCTGTGGACAAGTGGGACTATTCACTGCTTCTTCCTGGCTTTAAGCAAGGAGAGGTTTCCAAAATGTGGTTCGTATGGGAAGTCCTCTGGTAAGATACCACATGGGTGTTTTAGCATTTAGCATGTCTCCGTTTCCCCCCATAAAGACATTAGCCCCACTAAGGTACACAGTGCACTTAGGATGCCAGTGGTCTAGATGTCCTGTGACTTACAGCCCTGATTGCCAAGCACCTTTTCCCCTTTTCTAATCCCACCTCTCCCTTCTGAACAACTACTGCTGATCTAGACAGGGTACCATGAACCCAGGGTGCAGTTCTACCTGCCCTTTCATTTTTACTCTCTCCTTTTTCACATGTGCTCATTGAGAGAAAGCCCTCTCACACATTCCTCACACAGTACAGAAAGAGAAATGATGACTGGTTTATAAAACAAAATCATAAGCCCGTTTACTTAATATAATATTGTAAGGCACATAAATGTAACAACCATCCTATATTCCCCTCTATAGTTGAATACATGAACAAGTAGACATTTTCTGCATATACTTAGCATGACTGTGACCATCGGCAGCACTGTACCATCCCTCACAGCAAAGTCTCCCTTTCTGACGTGGTCTATGGAATTAGGAAGATATGAGCTGTTTTCTCTTCCATGTCTCACATAGATACTCTTAATTTCTCAGTATCTTACTCCAGTTTCCTCCTTTTTTCTCTGTCTAGATCATCTCTAAACACCTTTACTTTTTCTATTTATCCAAGAAATATAATGTCTAAAAATATGTAACTCTAAAATATTTAGATTCAAAATATTTTTAAAATAGTGATTATGGCTTCCTCTTCTATGATTTTAGTCATAATAAGTTATGAAACCAATAACAGATATGAAATCAAGAACAGCCATGGACAGAGAATATACTTTGCAGCAGAGGATACTCCTTTGTGTACTCGACTTTGCTGTGGATCTTATAGACCCTTTACCATGAGGATTCATGATCTTAAGGGCCAAGAAGTCATAACTCTGAAGAGACCACTACGGTGTTCCAGCTGTTGTTTCCCCTGCTGCTTGCAGGAGGTTAGTAAGCAATTACCTGAGTACTTTGTAAAGTAGGTCAGCAAGAATTTTTACCCTGTCATTGAACTCCATAATCATATGAGATTTAAAGCAAAAGCAGAATACCAGCTATTGGTTTATACTTGAGAGTAACTTGTAGGAAGGAGGCAGGTGGAAAAGAGTAAACAGTTAGCCACCCATTCCTGAACAGTGTGCCCTATGGGGTGAGATCAGAGATCTCAGGGACCCGACTTCTTGATCTTCAGGAAGAGCTGAGAATGTAAGGCACCTGGGTCAAGTCCCTCACCTGAAATGACCACAAGGGCCTGGCCAAACCTAGAGGAGGGTTCCATAGAGAATATCTTTGAATGCCATCCCAGAGGCAAGTGGACAGAAAAGTGAGGAAAAGAACAGATGTGTTCATCTCATAATTTTAGCCAACTTACAGGGAGCTAACCTAGGGAAGCCTCCCTCTAAGAAATCTCAAATCCTGTGTTTTTCAGTTCTCTATTTGAAAAATATTATATCTGAATGTTGTGAGCACCTTCAGGCCTGTAAAGTCCAGGTGTCTCTTTCAAAGAACTTGACAGCCTGCTGACGGAGAACATGGATCTTGGGGTTGGGGGGCACCAGGGGATGGAGTGTTTATAGGAAGTTGACCTTTGCCTGTATTTCCACTGGCCTGAGACCAGCACTGCCTGGGTCACTCAGGCATCCATACGGGTAGGTGTGAGAACAGGGCAGACAGAGCTACAAGCACATAGACATGTGATGTCTAATGCTGCACTTCTTTTGAAAGGATAACTGAACCTATTTATACTGAATTTTGTTTCCCATGTCACTTACATTACATGTAATAATACTCATAAAAATAGCTAAGGCAAAATTGAGAATTTGATGGAATATTTTCTACAATTTTTAGGGCACATTAGCATACATTACACTTTTGGTCTTAAAAAATAGGTCTAAGAAGTCCTTATTTACAGATAAACATGCTGAGATACTCTCAAGGTCACCCAAGTAGGGTTCAGAGCCAAGATCCGAGGCCTCATTTTTCCTTGTATCCTAGCACTATTGCTACTCATATTGGAACATTGCCCCAGGGATCAGAGCTCCGTTTGTATGCTAAACTACTGTTTATAAAGGAGTTTAAGAGTTTTAATAATTTACATATTTTTCACAGTTCAGTTCAGTCGCTCAGTCATGTCTGACTCTGCGACCCCATGAATCGCAGCGCGCTAGGCCTCCCTGTCTGTCACCAACTCCCGGAGTTCACTCAGATTCACGTCCATCGAGTCAATGATGCCATCCAGCCATCTCATCCTCTGTCGTCCCCTTCTCCTTCTGCCCCCAATCCCTCCCAGCATCAGAGTCTTTTCCAATGAGTCAACTCTTCACATGAGGTGGACAAAGTACTGGAGTTTCAGCTTTAGCATCATTCCTTCCAAAGAAATTCCAGGGCTGATCTCCTTCAGAATGGACTGGTTGGATCTCCTTACAGTCCAAGGGACTCTCAAGAGTCTTCTCCAACACCACAGTTCAAAAGCATTAATTCTCCGGCGCTCTGCCTTCTTCACAGTCCAACTCTCACATCCATACATGACCACAGGAAAAACCATAGCCTTGACTAGACGGACCTTAGTCTGCAAAGTAATGTCTCTGCTTTTGAAAATGCTATCTAGGTTGGTCATAACTTTTCTTCCAAGGAGTAAACCTCTTTTAATTTCATGGCTGCAGTCACCATCTGCAGTGATTTTTGGAACCCCCCCCCAAATAAATTCTGACACTGTTTCCACTGTTTCCCCATCTATTTCCCATGAACTGATGGGACTGGATGCCATGATGTTTGTTTTCTGAATGTTGAGCTTTAGGCCAACTTTTTTGCTCTCCTCTTTCACTTTCATCAAGAGGCTTTTTAGCTCCTCTTCACTTTCTGCCATAACGGTGGTGTCATCTGCATATCTGAGGTTATTGATATTTCTCCTGGCAATCTTGATTCCAGCTTGTGTTTCTTCCAGTCCAACGTTTCTCATGAGGTACTCTGCATAGAAGTTAAATAAGCAGGGTGACAATATACAGCCTTGGCGTACTCCCTTTCCTATTTGGAACCAGTCTGTTGTTCCATGTCCAGTTCTAACTGTTGCTTCCTGACCTGCATAGAGATTTCTCAGGTGGTCTGGTATTCCCATCTCCATGATGGTATAGCCATCATGGAGATGAGTATCAAGTCTCCTCAGGTTATTAAAAATAGAACTACCACATGAGCCAGCAACCCAACATTTGAGTATATATCCTAAGGAAATAATATCGGATCCTCAAAGAGATTTCTGTACTTATGTGTTTATTGAACCCTTATTTAATAGCCATGATATGGAAACATCCTTAGTGTCTACTGACTAGTGAATGGATAAAGAAAACGTGAGATGTGTATATATATATACACACACACGTGCATACATATATAAACAAATATAAAATATTATTCAGCCAAAAAAAGAGAAGAAAATCTTGCCATTTGTGATAATATACATGCACCTGAAAGTATTATCCTAATTGATAAGTCAGATTAAAAAGACAAATGCTGTATGGTTTTATGTATATGTCTAATCTGAAAAAAAAAGTCTAACTCATAGATACAAAGAGTATAATAGTAATTGCCAGGGATTGGTGGGTGGGTGAATCAGGGTATGTTAAGTCAAACACTACAAACTTGCAATGATAAAATGAATGAGTTCTTAGGATCTAATATGCAGCCTGAGGACTACAGTTAATAATACTCTACTGTATACTTGAAATTTGCTGAGATAGATCTCATGTGTTCTTACCAAAAAAACAAATTTACCCATATGAGGTGATGATTGCTTCATTTAACTTAATTGTGGTAATCTTTCTACAATGTGTTTGTATAACAGACCATCGCATCATACACTTTAAACATATTACTAATTTTGTGTGCCAACTGTACCTCAGTGAAGGTGGGAGAAAATAATATTATTAATTAAAAAAATAATAAATGAAAGCAATTATCAGACATTGTTACAATGATGATGATAATTACATATTACCTTACACTCTTGTTTTTGTAGATAGAAATCTATGCCCCTCCTGGTATACCAATAGGTTATGTTACACAGACCTGGCACCCATGTCTGCCAAAGTTTACAATTCAAAATGAAAATAAAAAGGACGTTCTAAGTATTATAGGCCCATATCTTGTGTGCAACTTTTGTGGAAATATTGAATTTAAGGTAAGAGATGTGATATATTTATAAGATTTGCTTTCCTAATATAAGGATAATATAATTTTGTAAGATGCTACAAATATATTAAATAAATATTTGTATAATGACATCTCAAGAGGATGATAATGTGCTCATGTATTTAACTTTGGTCAGAAAGGTAGTTATTGCTCTGATTAGACGTCAGTGTTGATTATATTAAATGGAAAAAAGAGCAGCAGATAGTCAAATAAACATAAGCAAAATATCTAACATTTAAACATGGTGGGTTTTGTATGGAGGCACTGAATATTATCATTTAAAACAGAACATTGTGTGTTTTCAGTCATGTCTGACTCTTTGAGGCCCCATGGACTGTGGCCTGCCAGGCTCCTCCATCCATGGGAGTTTTCAGGCAACAATACTGGAGTGGGTTGCCATTTCCTCCACCAGGGGATCTTCCTGACCCAGGGAGGAAACCTGTGTCTCCTATATTGGCAGGGGATTCAATTCTTTACCACTGAGCCATCAGGGAAGCCCCAAATAGAACATTAGCCTTGTTATTAAATCTGATTGCCAAAACATTGTCTTTCCTTTAGTCTGAAACACAGACTTCCAGTGTTCTAGACCCTTTTCAGGAGCTCTGACTCTTTAAGTTCCTTTGAAAAGCTCACATATGCAAAGAGAATTTTAAGAAAAATGCAATAAGACATACTATACAGTTATGCTTTCTATGGTCCTGTAAACTACAATATATTTGTATATTTATTACTACATGAATAAATTCTACCATGGCAGTTTTTCAACAGGTAGTCTAGCCTTATAGCTTTTATATTATTCAGATACAAATGCATAATATAAAGGTTCAGTGTTTTATAACTTAATATAATGATTCTCTTAGAAAACCATAAAATCTGTTCAGCTGCATCCAAATTTCCACACAAGGGACAAAAATCTAAATCTGGAACTAACACAACATTGTAAAGCAATTATCCTGCAATTAAAAATAAATTTAAAAACAAATAAAAATTTTACTCTGGAGCTTTTTGTTTTATACATCCTTCTTTTATTGTTCAGCACCATTCCGTTGTCCAGTTTTACCCCAAGCTTCGAGCTGGAGCATGCCATTAAGTTACTTATTGGTTACCTACCTTCACTCAAAACTGCCAGTCCTCTTTTCCGGGCTTTTGGCGTTTTACATTTGCCTATTGACAGTGGGTGATAATGAGGCCTTCTATCATTTTTAAACACTCACCCTATGTCAACCCTCTGTGCTTGTCTTAAATTAGAATTCAGATGGGCATTCAATTTACTCCCCCCACCACCAATGGCTTCTAGAAATTTATCAAAGAAATATTTCAGATTTATATCATTTTCACTTAACATTTATTTTGGATCAGTTCAACTCATTTATTAAGTCTGTCTTAATGTGTAGTTTTCAGCAAAACTACTTTTATGTAAGTCCTCTAAAGCAAAGAAATAATTTTTCATGTATCAGTTTAGTTCAGTTCAGTCGCGTCCGACTCTTTGCAAGCCCATGAATTGCAGCATGCCAGGCATTCCTG
Organism: Cephalophus harveyi; assembly: GCA_006410635.1. NCBI lineage: Eukaryota > Metazoa > Chordata > Mammalia > Artiodactyla > Bovidae > Cephalophus > Cephalophus harveyi. Next base: position 352,692 of record SJYT01033008.1, read on the forward strand.
TCCATCACCAACTCCCGGAGTTCACTCAAACTCACGTCCATCGAGTCAGTAATGCCATCCAGCTATCTCATCCTCTGTCGTCCCCTTCCCCTCCTGCCCTCAGTCCCTCCCAGCATCAGAGTCTTTTCCAATGAGTCAACTCTTCGCATGAGGTGGCCAAAGTACTGGAGTTTCAGCTTTAGCATCAGTCCTTCCAATGAACACCCAGGACTGATCTCCTTTTGGGTGGACTGGTTGGATCTCCTTGCAGTCCAAGGGACTCTCAAGAGTCTTCTCCAACACCACAGTTCAAAAACATCAATCCTTTGGCACTCAGCTTTCTTTGCAGTTCAACTCTCACATCCATACATGACCACTGGAAAAACCATAGCCTTGACTAGACGGACCTTTGTTGGCAAAGTAATGTCTCTGCTTTTTCTGCTTTATTGACTATGCTAAAGCCTTTGACTGTGTGGATCACAATAAACTGTGGAAAATTCTGAAAGAGATGGGAATACCAAACCACCTGACCTGCCTCTTGAGAAACCTATATGTAGGTCAGGAAGCATCATTTAGAACTGGACATGAAACAACAGACTGGTTCCAAATCAGGAAAGGAGTGTGTTAAGGCTGTATATTGTTACCCTGCTTATTTAACTTATATGCAGAGTACATCATGAGAAACTCTGGGCTGGAAGAAGCACAAGCTGGAATCAAGATTGCCGGGAGAAATATCAATAACCTTAGATATGCAGATGACACCACCCTTATGGCAGAAAGTGAAGAGGAGCTAAAAAGCCTCTTGATGAAAGTGAAAGAGGAGAGGAAAAAGTCGGCTTAAAGCTCAACATTCAGAAAACAAAGATCATGGCATCTGGTCCCATCACTTCATGGCAAATAGATGGGGAAACAGTGGAAACAGTGTCAGACTTTAGTTTTTTGGGCTCCAAAATCACTGCAGATGGTGATTGCAGCCATGAAATTAAAAGACGCTTACTCCTTGGAAGAAAAGTTATGACCAACCTAGATAGCATATTCAAAAGCAGAGACATGTATCTATAGACAGATGCAAATATTTGTATGCATCTAATGGATCATAATATGCACAGTTCCTTTTGGCATGTGATTTTGAGTATATCTGTTTCATTTTTATCCAACTTTGAAAATAGATTAAAATTTTCTAGAATTTTTTAAGACTGTCTCCTTTTTCAATTTAGATTAAATCTCTTGATGGAAAAAATGTGGTTGGCAAGATTTCCAAGCAGTTTTCTAGGATTATGAGAGAAATATTTACACACTACAGCAGCTTTGCCATACAGTTTCCTGCGGACATTGATGTGAAAATGAAAGCTGTGATACTTGGCATGTGTTTTCTCCTTGTAAGTCTGTTCTCACTAATTTTGGCAGTAGATGATTTCTCTAGTATCAGGCTTAAATTATTCAGTAAATTGTACATTTTAGAATGAGCTTCTTAAATTTATAGCTTTCCCTCAAAAAGTATTTTTTAATCCTGGCTCTTAAATTCCATTTTCACCTGATTCTGTGCATTTATAGGTGACTAGTTCTCACTGGAACCACTACTTAGTTTCAAATGTCAACAGAAAGACCTTATATGTTAAGGAGAGGCCCTAGTCTTTGGGGCTTGTATTAAAAAGTCAAAATTAGTGATATGGGAATATTTTAAATATGAGCTTACATAGGATAAAACTCAGAGAAACCAATAGGTTTCCTTTTGATTCACTATCAAGTCATCTAATATAAGGTGTAATCTGCAATGAGTATATATCCAATCAAGTCATCAGATCAAATTGCAAACTGAGAGGAAATACATGGGATAAAGCAATGAACCAGATCTTATCTTCACATTAAATCACGTAGGGAAAATTCAGAAACCCCAAATACCATATCATACCCCAGTTCAATTAAGTCAGAAGCTTAGCATCAGAGGCTTGTAAAACTCCTCAGATAAATTCAAATCCGGTCAAAGTCAAAGACACCTGAGACAGAGCAATGATTTTTCTGTAATCCCTTACCTGTACAGTAGAAATGCCTGGGTAGCTTTCGCACTGTCTATGTCAAGACTGCCCACATCGAGTAACCCAAAATCTGTGGAGGTGGAAACAAGTCTTTAAGCTGATTAGGCTCCCAGGTCATTCCAGTTTCCAAACAAGATTTGAAATCATTAGGTAACTATCTTAAACAGTCATTGGAGATGCAATCAGGAAAAACCAAAAGGTGAGAGGATATATAGCAAACAGGACCCTTTCCTTCAACAAATAATTGTCAAGGAAGATAGAAAGAAAAATAATTTGAAAAAAGTAGAGAGACATCAACCTTACCCAGTTTGTGGAGCATGTCTGGATATTGATTTGAACAAATCAATGTAAAAACACATTAACAGGGAATCCAGGGAATTTGAATACTGACTGGCTATTTGATGATGTTATAAAACTTAAAGTTTTTTTAAGCTCTGATGATGATAATAATACCTATGTACTATTGTTGTTCAGTCGCTAAGTCATGTCCAACTGTGTGCAAACCCCATGGTCTGCAGCACACCAGCCTTCCCTATCCTTCACTATCTCCTGGAGTTTGCTCAAGTTCATGTCCATTAAGTCAGTGATGCTATCTAGCCATCTCATCCTCTGTTGCCCACTTCTTCTTTTTTCTTCAATCTTTCCCAGCATCAGGGTCTTTTCCAATGTGTTGGCTCTTTGCATAGGTGGCCAAAGTACTGAAGTTTCAGCTTCAGAATCAGTCCTTCCAATAAATATTCAGGGTTGATTTCTTTTAGGATTGACTGGTTTGATCTTCTTGCTGTCCAAGGGACTCTCAAGAGTCTTCTCCAGCACCACAATTCAAAGGCATCAATTCTTTGGCACTCAGCTTCCTTATGGTCAAACTGTCACATCCGGACATGACTACTGGATAAACCATAGCTTTGACAATATGGTCCTTTGTCAGCAAATGGATGTCTCTGATTTTTAATATGCTGTCTACATTTGTCACAGCTTTCTCTCTAAGCAGCAGCGTCTTTTAATTTCATGGGTGCCGTCACTGTCTGTAGTGATTTTGGAGACCAAGAAAATAAAATCTGTCACTGCTTCCACTTTTTTGCTATCTAGTCACCATGAAGTGATGGGGCTGGATGCCATGATCTTAGTTTTTTGAATGTTAAGTTTTAAGCCAACTTTTTCACCCTCCTCTTTCACCCTCATTAAGAGGCTCTTTAGTCCTCTTCACTTTCTGCTACTAGAATGGTATCATCTGAGGTTGCTGATATTCTTCACAGAAATCTTGATTCCACTTTGTGATTCATCCAGCCTAGCATTTCCCATGATGTACTCTGCATATAAGTTAAATAAGTATGGTGACAATATACAGCATTGTAATACTCCTTTCTCAATTTTGAACCAGTTTGTTGTCCCATGTCCAGTTCTGACTGTTGCTTCTTGACTCATATACAGCTTTCACAGGAGTCAGGTAAGGTGGTTTGGTACTCCCATCTCCTTAAGAAACTTCCACAGTTTTTTTGATCCAAGTAATCAAAGGCTTTAACATAGTCAATAAAGCAAGAGTAGATGTTTTTCTGGAACTCCCTTGCTTTCTCTAAGATCCAGTGAATGTTGGCAATTTGATCTCTGGTTCTTCTCCTCTTTGAAACCCAGCTTGTGCATCTGGAAGTTCTTAGTTCACGTACTGCTGAAGCCCAGCTTGAAAGATTTTGAACATAACCTTGCTAGTGAAATGAGCACAATTATGCAGTAGTTTGAAAATTTTTTGGCATTGCCCTTCCTTGGATTGGAATGAAAATGGACCTTTTCCAGTCCTGTGGCCACTGCTGAGTTTTCCACATTCGCTAACATATTGAGTACAGCACTTTAATAGCATCATCATTTATGATTTTAAATTGGTCAGCTGGAATTCTATCACCTCCACTAGCTTTTCTTGCAGTAATCCTTTCTAAGGCCCACTAGACTTCACACTCTAGGATGTCTGACTCTAGGTGAGTGATCACACCATCATGGTTATCCATGTCATTAAGACCTTTGTTGTATGATGGCTCTGTATATTCTTTTCCCCTTATTTTAATCTCTCCTGCCTCTGTTAGGTCCTTACTGTTTCGGTCCTTTATCATGCCTATCCTTGCATGAAGGATCCTTGATATCTTCAGTAAGAGATCTCTAGTCTTTCCCATTCTGTTGTTTTCCTCTATTTCTTTGTACTGTTCATTGAAAAAGACCTACTTATCTCTCCTTGTTATTCTCACTCTGCATTCAGTTGGGTATATCTTTCCCTTTTGCTTGCCTTTCACTTCTCTTCTTTCTTCTATTTGTAAAGCTTCCTTAGATAACCACTTTGCCTTCTTGGATTTCTTTTTCTTTGGGATGGTTTTGATTACAACTTCCTCTACAATGTTACAAACCTTCCTCCATAGTTCTTCAGGCACTCTATCAGATCTAATCCCTTGAATATATTTGTAATTTCTACTGTATAATCATAACAGCCTTGATTCAGATCACACCCAAATGGCCAAGTGGTCTTCCCTACTTTCTTCAATATAAGCCTGAATTTGCAAGAAGGAGCTTATGATCTAAGCCAAAGTCAGCTCCAGGTCTTGTTTTTACTGACTGTGTTGAGTTTCTCCATATTTGGCTGCAAATAACATAGTCTGATTTTGGTATTGACCATCTGGTGATGTCCATGTGTAGAGTCTTCTCTGGTTTTCAGAAAAGGGTGCTTGATATGACCAGGATTTTCTCTTAAGAAAATACTGTTAGCCTTTCCCCTGCTTCATTTTGTACTCCAAGGCCAAACTTGCCTGTTATTCAGGGTATTTCTTGACTCCCTACTTTTGTATTCTAATCCCCTATGATGAAAAGGACATTTTTTTGTTTAATGTTAGTTCTAGAAGGTGCTGTAGATATTCACAGAACTTGTCAGCTTCAGCTCCTTCAGCATCAGTGGTTGGGGCATAGACTTGGATTACTGTGCTGTTGAATGATTTACCTTGAAAACGAACTGAGATCATTCTGTTATTTTTGAGGTTGCACCCAAGTACTACATTTTGAACTCTGCTCTTGACTCCAAGGGGTATTCCATTTCTTCTAAGTGATTCTTGCCCACAATAGTAGATATAATGATCATCTGAATTAAATTCACCCATTCCCGTCCATTTTAGTCACTGACTCCTAAGATGTCAATGTTACTCTTGCTATCTCCTGCTTGACCATGTCCAATTTACCTTGATTCACAGACCTAACATTCCAGGTTCCTATGCAATACTGTTCTTTACAGCATCAGTCTTAACTTTCACACCAGACACATCCACAACTGAGTGTCGATTCTGCTTTGGTCGAGCCACTCCATTCTTCCTGGAGATATTAGTTATTGCTTTCAGCTTCCCCAGTACTATATTGGACACCTTCTGACCTGGGGGGCTCATTTTCATATCTTTTTGCCTTGTCATTCTGTCCATAAGATTCTCCCTCCAAGAATACTGGAGTGGGTTGCTACTTCCTTCTCCAGTGGATTATGTTTTGTCAGAACTTATCACTATGACCTGTCCATCTTGGGTGGCCCTGCATGACATGACTCGTAGCTTCATTGAGTACACAAGCCCCTTTGCCATGACAAGGCTGTGATCCATGAAGGAGAAATTCACCAGAAGATGAATTCAATTCTTGCAGTTATCAAAAAATGTATAGAATTATGGGATTTCATTTCTATTAAAATTAAATGCTGCAGGTGGAGCTCATGTAACTATAGACTTGCTACAGCTTTTTAATTTTCATAGTTATTTTTTCTTGTTTAACAGATATATTACTGTGTTTCATCAGATCCCTTAGCATCCCTCTGCATCAGAATTATCTCTGTTATACTGTTGAAATTCATTTCTGTATTTTTGTTTTTATCTAGGATTTCATGTTTTATGAAAACAATGGCTGCATTCAACTTTTGACAGGAGGAATATGGTAGCGGAGTAATGAAAGTATCAAAAAATTTGATGTCTATATTGATTGGGACTCTATAAAAGAAAAACTCATTTTTTTCTCTTGAAAGTCATTATGCCACATGTGAAATACTCTTGATATCTGTAGTCCCAGAATGTGATTTCAGTTTGAAACTATGATCCATTTTCTGTTCACATGATTATAAGTATTTTATAAATTTTCTTTGAATGTTCACTGTGTATTTGGGAGAAATCCATAGGACTGTTTACCTTTAGACATGACACTTCTTATGAAAAACTATTTTGAATTATATTCTGATTTATTTTACATTTTTATAGCAAAAATTAATGAAAGACTTATTAAATGAATTATACTGTAAAATTATATTTTATTAAATCTAATTATTTCACACATAATAAGCTGTCTCTTATACACATCTAGTCTTTAAGCTGATTAGGCTCCCAGGTCATTCCAGTTTCCAAACAAGATTTGAAATCATTAGGTAACTATCTTAAACAGTCATTGGAGATGCAATCAGGAAAAACCAAAAGAACATAATTTCAGTTTCCTTTACAACTATGTTCAAATAATAATATAAATACCAAGGAAAGTGTGTTTGTTTTATATTTGGGGATCCACACTATATTAAATTTTTGATAAACTAATCTGCTAATGTAAACAAAATCTTCATATTGACAAGGCAATAAATTGCCATTTTTGACAGTTTTCAGCAAACAAAGAAAAACATGATTCTGTTCCAAAAAGGACACATTTTAAAAACTCATCCTAAAACTGGGGTATTGTTATAATTTTTGAAGTAACCATTTACACATGAAATAGCTCCTATATCCTATTGTTTACAAAACACAGAAACCTTGATATTATTCTATGTATTAAATATAACATACCTACTCCTTTGCAGGGTTTCCCTGGTGGCTCAGTGGTAAAGAACCTCCTGCCAGTGCAGGAGAGGGAAGTTCAATCTGTGGATTGGGAAGATCTTCTGGAGAAGGAAGTGGCAACCTACTCCAGTATTCTTGCCTGGGAAATCCCATGGACATAGACTGGCAGGCTACAGTCCATGGGTTAGTGAAAGAGTTGGACATGACTTAGGGACTAAACAACATCAGCAACTCTTTTGAAGGGTAAAAACTTCAATAGAAACCTAATATGAAGTGTACCAATAATCAAATAAGTGAAATTTTAGAATTGTTAACATGTTTTCTTATATATTTGATTTTCTAAACAATCAGTGAACAAATAATTCAGGTGGTATTCTGAACCCTGTACCTCTCATTATCTTTCAATCTCCTTAAAAGGAGCAAAAGCATATGACACCATTAGTAAAGCCAGTACTTGTACTAGGAAATAGGATTTCTATCTATCGGCACCTGGTCACCTGAGCTGCTTGGACCTGGGAAGGGCAAAAAACGCACATCCAGCTGAGTCTGTGCCCTTGTGAAGTGTCTGAGAACCTGAGTAGCTTAGACCTGGGATGTGCATGAAATGCAGGGTCTGCTTTGGACAGTGCCTTTGCAGAGAAACCTGGAGCCTGAGCAGTGCAGACACAGGAAACACCTGCTGCCTTGATCTATGGCAAAGCAAGTGTGGTCCGTACATTGTGATCACTCCCAACACATGCCAGCAATATTTGTTTGCAGTCTTCCTCCCTCCCTACAACACAACTGAACAAGTGAGCCTAAATAAGTGAACGCCTTTGTTCCCTTGTGTCAGGGTGGAAATTAGACACTGAAGAGACTTGCAAAGAGAGGAAGCCAAAATTAACAAACAAGAGGGAACTGCTCTGGAAGTAACAGGTGCAGTAGATCCAGTTCAGTTCAATTCAGTCGCTCAGTCATGTCCAACTCTTTGCGACCCCATAAATCACAGCACGCCAGGCCTCCCTGTTCATCACCATCTCCCGGAGTTCACTCAGACTCACATCCATCCAGTCCGTGATGCCATCTAGCTATCTCATCCTCTGTCGTCCCCTTCTCCTCCTGCCCCCAATCCCTCCCAGAATCAGAGTTTTTTCCAATGAGTCAACTCTTTGCATGAGGGGGCCAAAGTACTGGAGCTTCAGTGGACTGGTTGAATCTCCTTGCAGTCCAAGGGGCTCTCAAGAGTCTACTCCAACACCACAGTTCAAAAGCATCAATTCTTCAGCGCTCAGCCTTCTCACATCCATACATGACCACAGGAAAAACCATAGCCTTGACTAGATGGACCTTAGTCGGCAAAGTAATGTCTGCTTTTGAATATGCTATCTAGGTTGGTCATAACTTTTCTTCCAAGGAGTAAGC
>SJYT01033010.1:0-25184 GCA_006410635.1 Cephalophus harveyi
ATCGATGCTTTTGAACTGTGGTGTTGGAGAAGACTCTTGAGAGTCCCTTGGACTGCAAGGAGATCCAACCAGTCCATTCTAAAGGAGATCACCCCTGGGATTTCTTTGGAGGGAATGATGCTGAAGCTGAAACTCCAGTACTTTGGCCACCTCATGTGAAGAGTTGACTCATTGGAAAAGACTCTGATGCTGGGAGGGATTGGGGGCAGGAGGAGAAGGGGACGACCGAGGATGAGATGGCTGGATGGCATCACGGACTCGATGGACGTGAGTCTGAGTGAACTCCGGGAGATGGTGATGAACAGGGAGGCCTGGCGTGCTGCGATTCATGGGGTTGCAAAGAGTCGGACACGACTGAGCGATTGAACTGAACCGAAGGGCTATTTTAACAGTCTTACTGAGTTATAATTGAAATAGTAATTTCATGTAGTGTACAGATTCATGTTTTGACACGTGTTCACTTGTGAAACTGCCAACCCAGAAGGATGTCTGTGTGAGCACAGCGTCACCTCCACGCTTCCTCTTGCCCTGTGCTTTCTCTCCTGCCCACCCTGCGCCTCGCCACGCGCCGGCAGCCATGAGTCCCCTTCTGTCGCTGCCACTATCTTTTCATTTCTAGAATTTTAAGTGAAGTGAAGTCGCTCAGTCGTGTCCGACTCTTGGCGACCCCATGGACTGTAGCCTACCAGGCTCCTCTGTCCAGCGGATTTTCCAGGCAGTAGTACTGGAGTGGATTGCCATTTCCTTCTCCCGACCCAGGGATCGAACCCGAGTCTCCCACACTGTGGACAGGTGCCTTACCGTCTGGGCCCCCAGGGAGGCGAGTGGAGCATGTTGTTTGCGTGCTTGCTGGTCCTTCCTCTTGCCCTTGACTCAGTGACGGCGAGGTCCACCCTTGCTGTGCTGTGTACCAGCAGGTCTTTCTTTCATACTTCTGAGTAACATTCTGTTACATTGAGACACCGTAATCTGTTGATCTGTGTGTCTGCTGATGGACATTTACACTGTTTTCACTCCTGGGCCATTACAGATAGAGCCTCTGATAAAGGCTCGAAAGCCTTAGATAAAGTCTGTGAACGTCAGTGTCCGGGTCTCCCTATAGACATCTGCATTCTGTTCCCCTGGATAGACACCTGTGAGCCCCACGCCTCGGTCACGTGGGGGGCGTACGTTCACCTCTTTGAGAAACTGCCATACCGCTCTCCCAAGTGCTGGTGCCGTTTCACACCCGCGGGCGTGTGTAAGGCCTCGAGGTCCTCCGGATTCTCGTCAGGGCGCGTGCGGTCTGTCTTTGTGTTTTCACGGTTCCAGCAGGCGTGTGGAAGTTGGTGGCTTCAGTTTGCATTTCCTAGAGACTCACGTTAAAAAACTTTTCGCGTCTTTTTTGTTGTGTACTTTGGTGTCTGTTCAAATCTTTAAACTAATTTTTAACTGGACTGATTATTTTCTTGTTATTGAGTTTTGAGAATCTTTTGTTCATATTGGATACAAGTCCTTTGACAGGTAGATGGTTTGCGAATATTTTCTCCCCATGTGTGGCTTTTCTTTTCATTCTTTTAATAGTTTCTTTGAAAGAGCAGGTGTTTTTAATTTCAGTGAAATTCAGTTTATTTATTTGTTCTTCTGTGGATTGTGCGTTTAGTGTCAAAGCTGAGAAATCTTTCCCCACCGCAAGACACAAAGGTTTTCTCCTACTTTCTTTTGAAAGTTTTATAGTTTTTAATTTTGTGTATGCTGGGAAGTATGAATTGAAATGTTTTCTCTTTATTTCATAAAATTGCCTTCTTTACCTTTTAATACATATGCAACCTGTAGTGATCTTCATTCATAACCTTTCATTCATAATATTGTTAATTTGTGTTATTTCTTTTTCCAGATCAGTCTGGCTACATTTTTATCAATTTTATTAATCTTCTCAGAGAGCCAGATTTTGGTTACATTGATTTTTGTCTAATGTTTTCTGTTCCTGTTTTATTGATTTCTGTTCTGATTATTTTTTTTCTTCCTCCCACTTTATGTTTAATTTACTGTTCTTTTTCTAATTCATTAAGGTGAAAGCTGATGCCCTTGATTTGAAATCTGTATGTTTAAAATTTTTCTATATAAGTGTTTGATTTTATAAAACTTACCTCAAGTTCTTTGTTGATTTAGTTGCTCAGCTGTGTCTGACTCTCTGCAACCCCGAGGACCACAGCATGCCAGGCTTCCCTGTCCTTCGCCATCTCCTGGGGCTTGCTCAAGCTCATGTCCATTGAGTCACTCACTGATGCCATCCAACCATCTCGTTATCTGGCATCCCCTTCTCCTGCCCTCATTCTTTCCCGCATCAGGGTCTTTCCGGTGAGTCGGCTGTTGGCATCAGGCGTCCTGAGGATTGACTTCAGCTTCAGCATCAGTCCTTAGAAGCATCTTTTTAATTTGGATATGTTTTATGTTCATTTTCATTAAGTTCAAAATATTTTCTAACTTCTCATTTTGTTTCTTTTTTTTGATCCATACATTTGCTAGAAGAATGTTATTTAGTTTTCAATTATTTGGGGGTTTCATAGAAATCTTTCTTACATAGGTTTTAAATTTGATTCCGCTGTGATCAGAGAGTATGCATTGCATGACGTGAATCCTTTTAAATGTTTGAGAATTGGTTTCTGTTCCCAGATAAGTCTACTTTTGCTAAGTATTCTGCTCTTGAAAGTAGCATGTTTCTGCTGCGGTTGGATGGAATGTTCCGTAAGTGTCAGTTAGGTCACGTTAGCTCTGGAAGTTTTTAGTTTCAGCTGATTTGAGAAGGTTTCGGCCTTTATTTCTTCAGACACTCTCCCCTGCCCGCTCCCTGGCGTCCCCTCCGGAGGCTGTAGGTGCCCGTGCACTGGCCACTCGTGCTCTCCTTCCTGTTTATTATCCAGGTTTCCTTTCTGTGCTTTGTTTTTCTAGTTTCCGTGTTCACGCATCTTCTCTTTGGCCGTGTATAATTTGCCTTTAGTCTCGTCCACTGTATTTTTCAAACATTGTACTTTTTCTGTAAAGCTATAGAAATTCTCTCTCTGGACTCTCGGCGTGTGGAGGGAGTTCTCAGCATCATCGCAAGCCCCTTTCTCTGTTCTCTGTGTGTCTTTTGACTCCGGTTCTCTTCCAGGAATTAGCAGCAATCCTCCTTTCCGTTTCACAGCTTCTCCACTTGTCCTTTATTCTGGAACATCCTTATCCTGCATTCTCCAGTCCTCTCACCCTTCAGTTGACTTGACATCACTATCTTATATCCTGATTCCTAGGTAAGGTTTATTTTCCCCTGTTGTACAAATCCTTAATATCCTATATTTCTCCTTTGTTCATTTCATCGACTGTCCACCAATAGCAGTGCCTTAATCCACAGTCTTTCCCTGCTCGGCTGGAAGCTCCCGTAGCCCAGGAGTTGGCTGTGACTCAGGCAGTGGTGGGTGACTCCTCAGCCTCTGCTCGGGAGCCTGCCCAGAATGGGTGTTAACGCATCAGTGGTACGTGAGCGGGTGGGCACCACATGGTGGCGGGCGAGCGGGTGACTGCGCTGACCAGGCACATGGGGACGGGCACTGGGGTCCTCAGAGAAGCTTAGCGTGAGGGGGAGAGATGGTCGGGAGGCCGGATGGACAGCTAGAACTAGATGGGTATCTTAAAAGTAGCACAGGCCCAGGTAACATGCTTTTATGCCCTGTCGACAGTGTGTCTTATAATCAGTGAAAATGGTTCACACGTTATTTTATCTCGAAGAAGACTTTAATTCTGTCTTTAGAAATTGTTTGCCCCTACCTGCCATCTTCCTCTTGAAAGAAAAATCTAACGGAGGTTTGTTTTTTCAAGGAAAGTAGGATAGTAAGGAGGAAAAGATAATTTATAAATATCAAATGCAAATATGTATTTTACAAATACATGTACAATTTATATACACAGTTAACATATAACATGTATGTGAAGAATCTGCCTGCCAGTGCAGGAGATGCAGGCTTGTTCCCTGGGTTGGAAAGACGCCTTGGAGAAGGAAATGGCCGCCCAGTCCAGTGCTCTTGCCTGGAGAATCCCCGTGGACGGAGGAGCCTGACGGGCTACAGCCCATGGGGTCGCAGAGAGTCAGCGGCTTAGCGACTAAGCACCAACAACATGTGTGCGCGCACACACACACACACACAGAACACCTCTTTAACATTCTTGGTGATGGTCTTACAGAATGATGTGCCCTCTATCTTTCTTCCCGTTTTGGAAGCAGGGACAGGGCCTTGATCAGTTCTGTATTTCTAGCACCAAGCTCACATCTCGGCATACAGTGTTAAGTAAATGCTTGATGGACATTTTAGTTTTCAAATGTTGTACAAGTTATTTGTTATACAAATATTAATGTTATATAAGGATAAATTATAGTAAGGACCTAGTTAATTAACATTTAACAGTGATTTAGTTAAATATATGTGTTATATACATACACACAGACACACACAGATTTAAAGTAATAGAATGACTTTGAAGTCAGATGGGCTGTTTTAACTTCTCATTTTGCCATTTAGTATATAAACTTGGGTAAACACTTAACTCTTCTAAATTTCATTGTTGTATTTTGTGAAAAAATAATTTTTTATAGTTACATAATGAAATGAAATAAGGTATGAACTACTCTAAATGTAATGAGTATAGAAATCACTCAGTGTTCACTCTTTCCTCATTTGCAAAACCATTAAAAATTATGGTTACATAATAACATGTTATAGTCTGTAGCAACATCATTCAGTAAAGTACTAGAAAATATCTACTGTGGCTTTGAAATACATTTCACATAACTTAGAAATCATTTATGATAAGCAGAAAATTTTCTCTCAGTGATAAATGTTACATTTATATTTGGTAAATAAAGAGAAATTTGCCTACTTAAAATTTTGTCTGCTTGTGCACAGTGATGAATGTAAGTGAGAATATTTTCCAGCTACTTTGAAATATTGAACTGCCCAGGGACAAGGCAGGGATGGTGTTTTGAGGGAAATAAATATTTCAGCCTCACATTTCAGCCTTTCTTCTCTGTTCCTTTGATCTGGCTTTGGTTTACTTATCATTCTGCTTGAATGAGTTCACATTGCCTTTGTCCTCTCCATAGTAACAACCTACCCTGTAGTAACAACCTACCTCACACGGTTTAGGCTTTGTCATTTCATAGGAGGAACATGTATTTCCTTGTTATTTACTGATACGTTACTGCCTATAGAATAGGATGAATTGATGAGCACGCATGTAGCTTTGCATATATTATGCATAATTTATATGCAGAACTTTTAATCAGCACTTCCGTACATATAGGAAACATGAGAGGAGGCAGCATTAGCTATGAGATTTATTTGAAGTTCAAAGTGAAAGATTTTAGAGGGATTTTTCTTCACTGTACACTGAAGCTGTTCTATTCTCAAGGATCATTTTCCAAGGGTTTTCTTATTTCACCATAAAAATTTCAGTCATTTTTCCATTTGCCGAGGTGTGAGTGTCCATCTCTTTAAGGCCTGTAGCCCACCAGGCTTCTCTGTACCTAGGATTCTCCAGGCAAGAAGACTGGGGTGAGTTGCCGTGCCTTCTCCAGGGGATCTTCCCCGCCAGGGACTGAGCCCGAGTCGCCCGCGCCTCCCGCGTGGGCCAGTGCCTCTGCACCGCTGCACCGCCTGGGAAGCTGAGAGTTTATATGAAATGCTGTAGCAGCCGTATATAAAAAGTGCTAGCAAGGACGAAAGTAGGCAGCAGCTAGCAATTCTATCTGAAGAGTTAACAGCTGAGCCCGTAAAGAATAACTGGCAATGTGCCACAGTCAGTCAGAACAACCGAGAAGAGATGGCCGGGTAAGCTCCTGTAAAACCGACCCCCCCACAGGTATAAACTCTGCTCAGACGTAGCATTCAGACCCAGGGGGTGGATCTGCAGAAGGAGCCGTGGAGGCCGGGCACACCTGAGAGAAGGGAAGGCGGACTTCCCGCTTGTACAGCAGTGACGTTTTGGAAGCAGGGACAGGGCCTTGATCAGTTCTGTATTTCTAGCACCAAGCTCACATCTCGGCATACAGTGTTAAGTAAATGCTTGATGGACATTTTAGTTTTCAAATGTTGTACAAGTTATTTGTTATACAAATATTAATGTTATATAAGGATAAATTATAGTAAGGACCTAGTTAATTAACATTTAACAGTGATTTAGTTAAATATATGTGTTATATACATACACACAGACACACACAGATTTAAAGTAATAGAATGACTTTGAAGTCAGATGGGCTGTTTTAACTTCTCATTTTGCCATTTAGTATATAAACTTGGGTAAACACTTAACTCTTCTAAATTTCATTGTTGTATTTTGTGAAAAAATAATTTTTTATAGTTACATAATGAAATGAAATAAGGTATGAACTACTCTAAATGTAATGAGTATAGAAATCACTCAGTGTTCACTCTTTCCTCATTTGCAAAACCATTAAAAATTATGGTTACATAATAACATGTTATAGTCTGTAGCAACATCATTCAGTAAAGTACTAGAAAATATCTACTGTGGCTTTGAAATACATTTCACATAACTTAGAAATCATTTATGATAAGCAGAAAATTTTCTCTCAGTGATAAATGTTACATTTATATTTGGTAAATAAAGAGAAATTTGCCTACTTAAAATTTTGTCTGCTTGTGCACAGTGATGAATGTAAGTGAGAATATTTTCCAGCTACTTTGAAATATTGAACTGCCCAGGGACAAGGCAGGGATGGTGTTTTGAGGGAAATAAATATTTCAGCCTCACATTTCAGCCTTTCTTCTCTGTTCCTTTGATCTGGCTTTGGTTTACTTATCATTCTGCTTGAATGAGTTCACATTGCCTTTGTCCTCTCCATAGTAACAACCTACCCTGTAGTAACAACCTACCTCACACGGTTTAGGCTTTGTCATTTCATAGGAGGAACATGTATTTCCTTGTTATTTACTGATACGTTACTGCCTATAGAATAGGATGAATTGATGAGCACGCATGTAGCTTTGCATATGTTATGCATAATTTATATGCAGAACTTTTAATCAGCACTTCCGTACATATAGGAAACATGAGAGGAGGCAGCATTAGCTATGAGATTTATTTGAAGTTCAAAGTGAAAGATTTTAGAGGGATTTTTCTTCACTGTACACTGAAGCTGTTCTATTCTCAAGGATCATTTTCCCAGGGTTTTCTTATTTCACCATAAAAATTTCAGTCATTTTTCCATTTGCCGAGGTGTGAGTGTCCATCTCTTTAAGGCCTGTAGCCCACCAGGCTTCTCTGTACCTAGGATTCTCCAGGCAAGAAGACTGGGGTGAGTTGCCGTGCCTTCTCCAGGGGATCTTCCCCGCCAGGGACTGAGCCCGAGTCGCCCGCGCCTCCCGCGTGGGCCAGTGCCTCTGCACCGCTGCACCGCCTGGGAAGCTGAGAGTTTATATGAAATGCTGTAGCAGCCGTATATAAAAAGTGCTAGCAAGGACGAAAGTAGGCAGCAGCTAGCAATTCTATCTGAAGAGTTAACAGCTGAGCCCGTAAAGAATAACTGGCAATGTGCCACAGTCAGTCAGAACAACCGAGAAGAGATGGCCGGGTAAGCTCCTGTAAAACCGACCCCCCCACAGGTATAAACTCTGCTCAGACGTAGCATTCAGACCCAGGGGGTGGATCTGCAGAAGGAGCCGTGGAGGCCGGGCACACCTGAGAGAAGGGAAGGCGGACTTCCCGCTTGTACAGCAGTGACCAGCTTTGATGCAACGTGGGACAGCTGGAACTCGGGTACATACTCGTTGTCCTGGTGCTTGAAGAGCCAGACGCAGGAAAGGGCTGTTGCAGCCACGGGCGAAGAAAGATGGAGACACCAAGCAACAAGGGAGCCTGCTTCCTTGGTGCATATTCTTGCTGCATATTTCTGCCCGACCCTCAAGACTCCCAAAGCCCAAGTCAGGCTAGCAGAGTGGATTTATAGATGAGCTTCTGCTCCTTACATGGGAGACAAGGTTTGTAGTTTGAATTCAGCCAAGCTATACACAAATAATGAAAATGATCATTCAGTACTATTCAGAGGAAAGAATAGAATCCAGACTGTCCACTCTGCATCACTCATAAAGATGGAAGCTAAAATGACTCGACACACAAAGAATCAGGAGAACACGTGACCTAATTACTTTCAATTAGGATAACATGACATTTTTATCCTCAACAGAAAATGTAAGCAACAGAGACTACCCCAGGATAAATTAGATACTAGAATCAGTGGATCGAAATTCAAAGTAGCTATGCACAAGAACTTCAAGAAAAATTGGTAGTAATGAATGAAAAGCTAAGAACTTTTAACAGGAAAACAGTGGAAAGTACAACATTTGAGGTTTAAAACGTAGCCTGAGTATAACACCAGAATGAAGATTACAAAAAGAACGTGAAGATGAGTCAATAGAAATAAGTCAATCTGAGGACAGTGAGAAAATGCACTGCAAACGGTGGAAGCCGCAGACACTTGCAGGGCGATGCCGGCGCCTGCAGCCTGTTGCATCTGAGCGGCAGAGGCGGAGGCAAGAGAGCGACCGAACGGAAGAGTGTCTGAAAGACCACGGCCCCGCAGTTCCCCGCTTCGTGGAAGACCAAGCCATGCTCACTGAAGCAGCTCTGGAAGATCCAGGCAGGGCCAGTGGAAGCCAAGCAGCAGCACTTGCCGCTCTCTGCCTTCTGAGTGCGGCTGTCCTGGAAGGGGCTTAACGCTCCTCACGGGGACTTTCGTTTGCAGTTCCTTTTTTAAGATATTGAGAGTCCGTTCATGCGTTTTTTGGCTAATTAGACATCTTGTTTGGAGAAATAACCTGTGAGGATTCTTCACCTGTTTTTAAGTTATTTCATATTATTTTTTACTGAAGTGTGTTGTGTTAGCTTCTGGTGTACCACACAGTGATTGTGACAAATAGAGACACCCAAGTCCTCCAACTCTGTTCTTTTTCAAAATAGTTTTGCCTATTCTGAGTCCTTTGTGTTTCCATATGAATCTTAGGATCAACGTATTAATTTCAGCAAGACCTCATCTGGGATTCTGACAGGGGTTGGGTTGAATCTGCAGATCAGCTTGAGGAGCGTTGCCGGCTTTTCAATATTAAGACCACCGTTAATTTCCATGTCCCTGGCGTTCGTGTCTAACCCTTGAGTGTCGAACGTTTAGATGTGTGCACAGCATTTATCATCTTTAACAAGAATTTAGCAGAGACCATTGGTCTTAGTCACGCGAAGAAGAGGCAAAAGAAGTCTATTTATTGCGCATGGTTAGTGAAAGGTGTTATTTTGAGTGCCTTGAAAGTCATGGTTTCTGACTGACTCACTATCAGCAGCTTCAGTGCCAATAGCAGCCGTGAGCACATAGGATACAGCTGCCTGGAGTCTTGCTCTCCACCCTAGCGGGCAGGGAGTGGAGACGCTTCTATGATTTCCAGGCCTGTTGGAAGCGTCTTGTTCTGTTTTGTTTTCCTTGGGGCCTCCGGTGGAGAGGCCAGGCTGGCAGCAGATGAAGTCCACTGTAATGTGAAGCCTGTGAATGTATGTTGGGTCTCTGCCATCATTATCAAAAGTGCTGGTGCAGAAATGTGCAAAGGGAAGATTTTCAAATTAAGGTTGGTCTGAACATATAAATGTTAGCTTTCAAAGCTCAAGAAATAGTAAATTGTAGTCCATTAGTCTCCTACGTTTTATTGCCTGTTTGGAATAATCATGGTCTTCAGAACATCCTTTAATCTGGACTGGCTTGTGGTTGTATAAGAATGCAGCTTCCTTCTTCTTTATGCTTTATATACTCAGACGAGGAAAATTTACTGCATTTTATAAATAAATCAGAGTTAAAAAGGAAATTTTCTTCCCACCTTTTTATCTTCACGGAGGCACATCTTTAAGGCATTTGAGTGATGCGTTTACACTCAGCTCCACAGCTAGTTCCACTGAAAAAAATAATCTTCAAAGTCACTTTTTTTTTTTGCTTCTTACAGGGCACATTATTTGGAATCATGGTAGAAGGAAATACTGTTCTTATATTATTGAGGAGCAGACCCTTCTCTTTTTCAAGTGCTGAAAAATTTCACTTCTATTTCATTACTTTGATGGAAATTAAAATGGCCCCTCATTAAAATGAATATTGTCTTTTTATTTAAATAAGACAGATATTTTATGTTAAGACAAGATTTCAAAGTATGAATGGAGTTCAGTGTGTTTGCATGGTTTCACTGGGCAGAAATATTGACTTATTGAGTGGTGCCTTCTGTGGTGTTTAACTTCACCACTAAATTAGCTTTGTAGGTGAGGTGGGACTAACAGTGAATTGAGAGGCTTCACTCATTTCCTTGTGTCTTCTATTTAATATTAAATGGAAAGCAATATTTTAATATAAAACAATATTTGCTATCTGTAAATACTTTTTAATATGTGAAAAGACATTTATTATTAATGTTACTATACAACAGTCTAGTCAAGCCTATGGTTTTTCCAGTAGTCATGTATGGATGTGAGAGTTGGACTATAAAGAAAGCTGAGCGCTGAAGAATTGATGCTTTTGAACTGTGGTGCTGGAGAAGACTCTTGAGAGTCCCTTGGGCTGCAAGGAGATCCAACCAGTCCATCCTAAGGGAAATCAGTCCTGAATATTCGTTGGAAGGACTGATGCCAAAGCTGAAAGCTGCAATACTTTGGCCGCCTGATGCGAAGAGCTGACTCATTGGAAAAGATCCTGGTGCTGGGAAAGATTGAGGGCAGGAGGAGAAGGGGACGACAGAGGCTGAGACGGCTGGATGGCATCAGCAGCTCGATGGGCGTGAGTTTGAGCGAGCTCCGGGGGTTGGTGACGGACAGCGAGGCGTGGAGCACTGCCGTCCGTGGGTTCGCAAAGAGTCGGACGTGACTGAGCGACTGAGCTGAACGTACTGGACTCCCTGGCGGCTCGCTGGCGGAGAGTCCACCTGCCGGTGCAGGAGGCGCTCAGTCCCTGGCTTGGGGACATCCCTTGGAGGAGGAAATGGCAACCCTCTCCAGTATTTTGGCCTGGGAAATCCCATGGACAAAGGAGCCTGGTGTGCTACAGTCCACGGGTTCACAAGAGTCAGAAATGACTTAGTAACTAAACAGCAACAGTAGCAAATAACGGATCAGTGAATGGGCCAGCTCGCACTTCCTCCAATGGCAAACGGGAGCAGGGTACGGCACCTACTGACTCCTGGAAACCTTAACGTCCGTCTTTTGGAGGGTTCAGTTTCTTATGACGTCTGTGACTCTGTCCACGAGGATTCCAGTGATGCTTAGTGCTGAGGAACATTTTACCAAGTTGTTCTGTCGTGGGTCCTGGCACTGAGTGTCCACTTTTTTCTTCTGATCTGGTTTTCAGCACAGCATCCTGTGTTTCTTAGGGATGGGCTTTGTGTGTTTATGCAGAGTGTCCACAGAAGGGTGTACTGCCATCAGATCCGTCAGACGTCAGGCTCGAAACGATCAGTCAGAAGCAGTGTGCCTTACTGCACTAGGTTATGTTTAACAAATAGCATTTTTATTATGGTCTCAGTATATGACTGATCATGAATAAAACTTTGGACTTGATTTTTGTAGTCAATTATAAAGTAAATGAACTAAATTTGGTAGTTAAAAATGAGATAAAATAGAGAAAATATTTGTCCTATTAAATTGAAAGTATTTATAGTAACAGTAACTCTGGTGAGTTATTGGACAAAAAATGTAAAACAACTGACTTTCAGCATTTACAAAAAAAGTTGATATCTCAGCCACCTATCATATATTTTTATAAGATGTGTTAAAATTTTCTCCTGGCTAATTAATGATGCATAATTTTAAGTTATATGGTTTATAAATTTTATAAGTTTTCAAAGTGAAGAGGAACTAAGAGCCTCTTGATGAAGGTGAAAGAGGAGAGTGAAAAAGCTGGCCTAAAACTCAACATTCAGAAAACTAAGATCATTGCATCTGGTCCCATCACTTCATGGCAAATAGATGGGGAAAATATGGAAATAGCATCATGTTTTATTTTCTTGGGCTCCAAAATCAATGTGGATAGTGACTGCAGCCACAAAGTTAAGACACTTGCTCCTTGGAAGAAGAGCTTAACAAACCTAGACAGCATATTAAAAAGCGAAGACATCACTTTGCCAACAAAGTCCATTCAGTCAAAACTATGGTTTTTCCAGGGGTCACGTATGGATGTGAGAGTTGGACCATATAGAAGGCTGAGTGCCAAAGAATTGCTTTCAAACTGTGGTGCTGGAAAAGACTCTTGAGAGTTCCTTGGACTGCAAGGAGATCCAACCAGTCCATCCTAAAGGAAATCAGTCCTGAACATTCATTGGAAGGACTGATACTGAAGCTCCAATACTTTGGCCACCTGATGCAAAGAGCTGACTCATTGGAAAAGACCCTGATGCTGGGGAAGATTGAAGGCAGGAGGAGAAGGGGACAGCAGAGGATGGGATGGTTGGATGGCATCACCGAGTCATCAACAAATAACAGTTTTCAGATATCGTCCACTAAGCTTCCTTTTCTATTATGAAACAGACTGAGATGCAAGTGTGACCCTCTGAAAACGTGCAGTCTGTTGGATGGTCCGCCAGTGTGGAGAGCATGGGATGAGCGAGGCCAGGGGGGCGTGGCAGGGGAGCGGCGCCTGCGCATCCTGACCTCGTGACCTCGTAGGGACCCTCGTCATCAGCTGCAGCCTCTGCCTCAGCACCCAGCTCACAGTCCTCTGGATGGAGCCTCTGGGTGACCGCTCCCAGTCAGCCGGGCCCACCAGCCGCAGCAGAGTCCGTCCAGCTCTCGTGACATCTCTCCGCCACAGTGGCCGCCTGCTTCCAGGCCATGGGACCCAGTAGGGGTCCTTGTATGAGGCCCTTACCTCATTCTGGGGACACGTTCTGAGCATAGGAAGTGGCATCAGGGACACCTGGAAAGCCACAGAGAGCAGCCAGCGCACGGGCTTCACAGGGGGTGCCGGGTGCAGGTCCCACTTGGCCCATCAGTGACGTGGGGCCTCGGGGCCAGTCTCTCAGCCCCAGTTTCTGGTTCTGCAAAGTTAGGGGTATGGAAATGGCCTTACACAGGCTGGACATGAGAATGAAGGAGGGAAGACACGTGAAAATCGTTTACACAGCGCCTGGCGCCCACTCAGAGCTCAGCAGTGGCCAGTGTTAACGAGCACATGTTTATACCCTAAGTCTTACTTTTCCTTCTGTCAGCATGCAGAGATTCCTCTTCTGCTGGCGGACCTTCTTGACTATTGCGTCTTATTTCAAGGTACAGAGAAGCGTGAGGGTCACGGCTCTCTGAGGCGGGTCCGCTGCGGGCCGGAGGCTGTGTCGGGCCGGGGCGGCGCTCCCCTGCCCCGTCTGCCTGCGGGTCAGCCTCCGCGGCTGTGCGCCGGCGGTGTGCCTGTGGTTCCTTGTGCTTTGTAACTCGAGATGCTCCTCACATACTGCGAGGGTCATCCCTTCACAGCGCTCAGCTGAGCAGATCTTAGCACCGCAGAGCCGTGCGGCATCGCCACGAAGCCCAGCGTGGCGGCCGCCCCCAGCCCGTGCGGAGCGCGGAGCTGCTCTCTCTGCATCGGTGGGCTGGGCGCTTCTGGACGCTCCTCGCAGACAGTCACTCGGTGCGTGAGCTTCTGCCCTTGTCTGGCTCCGGGAGCGCTGCCCAGCGTCGTGCCTCTGTGAGGCTGAGTATTCCGCGTGTGGCTGGGCCACGCCTCACTGCTCCGTGCCCCGGGGGACGGAGGTCCACGGTGACAGACAGTCTTGTTCTAGGGAAGTTGTTCGAAGCCGGCGCGTCCTTGTCAGAACACACGTTATGTGCTTACATCCTCCTGTCCTGAGACAGATCGTGTTTCTGGCGTCTTTTGTAGAGAGGTTTATTAGCATTTGGATACTTCAGATAGAAATCTGGTCCGTACTTTAGAGACGATGAAAGCTTGTTCTTTGACCAAACTCGGTTCTTTGGTGATGCGTTAACTCTGCGGCCCGTGTGGCCTCCCCAGGGAGAAGGAGGAGCAGCTGACCCGGGTGAGCGAGGGGCAGAGGCTGCAGGCGCAGCAGGCGGACGCCGCGCTGGAGGAGTTCAAGCGGCAGGTGGAGCTGAACTCGGAGAAGGTCTACGCGGAGATGAAGCAGCAGGTGAGAGGCCGCCTCTGGGGCGGAGACGTGCAGGTCTCCCGTGGGAAGCAGCGTTTCCCGGCTCAGACGGCTCTGCCAGGGTTAGCCCACCGTGTGGGGGTCAGGCCCGGGGTAGGCACACCCGACCGCAGCCCTGGAAGGACGGGCAGCTCCTGTTGGCCGAGACCGGGGCCCCGCCGCCCTCCGTGCGGGGCGGCCTCCCTGGCCCTGGGAGGGACTCTGGTCCGCTGCTCCCGGTGGTGGGGAGTGGGCAGAGCGGGGTGGCAGGGGCTGAGGCCCTCCTCCCCCTCAGTGCCCCGATGCCTCTGGAAAGCAGTGCCAAGAACCCTTCAAAGTCCTGTCCATAGACGCGGCCACGGCCAGACTGTGCCGGGCTCTGGGACGTGGGTCAGCGTGCAGATGAAGCCCATGGCCGGTCACTTTCTCGGGAGCAAGGCCTCAGGTCTCCCTCGTCTGCCTCTGCTCATGTGCCGTAGACAGTGTTGCATCGGCCAGCTACAGCAGATTGTTCTTAAGTGGTATTTCAGGAGGACAGAGGCTATCTCTGGTTCTTATGTAAGTGGTATGTTGTATAGTTATGAGAAAAAATTTAAAAATTTATAGAAGAATAAAGGAAAGAGGTACCTAGGTACCCATCGTGAAGAACCAACAATTGTCAACACCGTTTATTTAAATAAAATGTTACAGATGTAGTTTCATTTTACTTTGCATTTCAAGTCTAATCACGTTATTCTGTCTTCTCCTGGTCTTTTCAGGAGAGCTCATACTATAATTAATGTAGTATGTATCATTTCAGTGTATTTGTACTTTCACATGCACATGGAATGTCTAAGTATCACATGTATGTACATATATACATATATGTATAATTTCTATGCTTCCATTTTTGAAAAGTTAAAGACTACAGATTTTATGTCTCAGTCTTGTTTGCACTTTTACACTGAATTTTATATCGCTGTGGCCTGTCGATTTAGTGCAATGCTTTTAACGTCATATGTGTTTTATCATATGAATATACCATATTTGATTTATCAGCTCCCCTATTTGAGAGCATTTAGTTGATTTCCAGGCTTTCTTAATTACTAAGAGCATTACAGTACTTGTTTGTGATTTCATTTTCAGCTGCAGGTTTCTTCCTCAGGAGCCCGAGCACTCACAGGTGGTAGAAACTTCCCTGTGGAAGGTCATGGGCAGGGCCTGTGGGGTTTACAAACCTGGCACTGTGCTTCCTTGCTATTTCCTTGATTTGGATTGTGTGGACCTGGTCCTGAGAGCAAGGTTTGAGACCCCCGCTCACTGCCTTGGGTGAAAGCCGGACTCCTGGTAGAGTTTGCGGCTGGAAGGAGGGCCGCTCGGTGCCCGCTCCTGGACGTGCGTCTCTCCCCAGCTCCCTGCTGTGATCAGAGGCCAGGCCCGGAGGAGGCACATCTGCTCAGATGTGCAGTGGAGCTCTCAGGGAACTCTTTGATCAGCTTAACATTTAAAGGAATACAGAGAATATTGAAGGAGGGGCCCCTGGCAAGAAGTTTTGAGTATACCCTGAAGAAGGCTAAAAGAGGGGCTTTTGAAAGTGCCAAGGCTGACAGTACAACTTTCCGATAAAAGCTGAAGCCACGGCAGGCACCTTTGGCTCAATAAATATGCCTTTGGGGGTTGGTGATGCAGTATTAACAAGCTGCCCAATGATGGGTCAGGAGAAAAACAAGCAAACAATATGGGACTTGTGAAAACATTTTGTAGAACAAAAAAAAAAGCGTTTGTATCCAGCAGTCACAGAATAAAAGCACACTTTTGAAAACAGTCTACTGTAGAATTCAGGGGGAAAAGAAAACCCACGTCAGCGTAGTAGTGCCTTTAATGAGAATACATGAGCTGTATGAAAGTGGCACGTGCCTCAGGTGGAATTAATGCATTAAAGCTGGATGCCTTTTGGGAAAGTTCTGAATGTCAAGAATTAATTGGACATCCAGTAAGTTTCTAGGCAGAATGAAACTGGAAAAGAAATCGGAGAAATAATGGAGTTTTGAAGGAGAAAGGCTGTGACCGATTTTACACATAACCAAGGAGCCTCTCACTTGCAAAATCAACAGAAAAACATTTTATTAGTAGGAGTTCACATAATGTACACTGAATGTTTCTTCTCTGGAAAAAAATTATATCAATTCAGAGCTGAAGAAGAAGGCACCCAGTACGTAGGGAAACCGTCATAGTGAAGGATGAGCCGCGAACAGTGGAATCCAACAACACAAAAGCAGAAGCGACTGACTCACACCTCTTGTTGTGAGATAGAATGCTGATCTCGCCGCAGAAGGTGTCTAGAATAGAAAACACAAATTCAGTAGCAACAGCTGATCTGAATCCTCAGGTCACATTAGTAAGTTCACGAAGCTTGGATCGGGATGGGGGGCACAGCAGCCGCCGCTCCGCCGTGAGAAGATGAGGCGCAAGGTTACTCGCGGGATGAGGGATGTCGGTCAGAACACTCTTCAGATGCAGTGAACAGGCATCAGCAGAATTAACAAGATGCTACCTTCTCATAACAATCTTGAGAAGATAAAAGCAAAGTGAGATATTGCCAAAGGGATCGAGGCAGAAATAGAACACAGTGTCCAAAGTGAGACAGAGCATGTGGCTGTAGAGATAACTAGTGATAGGTTAAATTTTTCTAATAAAGGTGTGGAGTAGCTGACATAAATGAGTATATGCTGTTTATAAAAGACAAAACTGAAAGTTACACAGAAGTTATATACAGAAAACATATTTTATCACTTGTATTCAGAATACATGAAAATGCAGTACCGTCATATAAATTAACATCACACAAGTCAATAAACTGGACAAAGGAATGTATTTTTGCTTGAGAAAGACAAGAGTCCTTATGAAAAGGTATAAGGAATACATGAAAAAATTGACATAGTCATGGGGTGCTTTAATAAATTTTTCTCCATTCTTGACTGCTCAGGGGGGCAAAACCTAAGCAAAAAGGAGATCTAAATAGAAGTTTATAAAGCTGCCATGTTTCTGCTTCCCACTCTTTAAATATGACATATTAAATTCTTACTCCAATGGAGCAGTTACAGAACTCAGTAAACCAACAAATTTCTGAAACTCAACTGGACCTATTTTTACCACAATGCTTATTAGTAAAACCAGAAATTAAATTTCAGTCAACATTGCTGCATTCACCAAAAACTTTTGTTTTTTGAAAAACACCATTAAAGAGAAAAGAGGAAGTTAAGGCAAGACGGAGAACGGGAAAATAAAGGATTCACAAATATTTCCAAGAACGCATATCTAAAATATAAGAAATGCTACAGCTCAATAAGAAGACAGGCAACCAGGGTAAAAACAGGCAGAATGGACACCTCAGCGCAGAGTAGTAAGCGCACAGAGATGCTCAGCTATCATTCGCCAGGAAACGCGGACTGAAACCAGCGGGCCGCCGCTGCGCGCTCTTGGGGGAGCGAGCATTGTGCCCGGGAGCCGGGGGCGCGAGGCTGGGCAGGGCGGCGCCGCTGAGCCGAGGGCGCGACGCTGGGCAGGGCGGCAGGGCGGCGCCGGCGGGCCGGGGGTGCAGGTGAGCCGGGGGCGCCCACCCTGGGCCGGCCGCGGCGCGGTCAGGCGCTCTCCCCTGCGGGCCTTTGCAGGGCGCCGCGCGCAGCCGCCAGCCGCCGCCCGCCCGTGTCTAAGCGGGAGAATCGGAGTCGCAGCCAGACAAAGGCTTGCACGCGGGCTGCCAGCAACTTCACTCCCGAAGCCCAAACCTTGAACAACCCGACTGTCCCCCAGGGCGGAGAGGGCCGTCGAGGTGCCGCGTGTGCAGCGGGACGTGGCTTGGGAACAGCGAGGAAAGAGCCGCCGAGACGGCAGCGAGGGGCGTCCCGCCGGGCAGAGGCTGGGGGCGCGGGGCTCGGGCTGCGCGCCCCCGGGGCCCCGATGGCGCCAGCTGGCTTGTCTGGCACAGCCCCGACCTGGTTTGTTTCAGAGCGGAAGCCTCTCCGGTGGGTGGGCTCCAGTTTCAGTCGAGGCTCCGTCCTTGGCTGCGCTGGGTCCGTTGTGCTGGGCCTCTCAGGAGCGTATGTAGACTTGGTGGTGATTTAAACCCCTCCACCCAGTGACTCCAGGCAGTCACGGAACATTCTCCAGGGTAGACCGTATGCTTGGCCATGAAACAGTTCTCAATAAATCTTAAAAGGACTCAGAAGATCTTAAAATCATACAAAATGTGTTCCTTGACCCCGATGATAATAAATTAGAAACAAACAATAATAATAAATCTGGGAGAATACCGCATGTTTGGAAATTAAATAAGACACTTATGAGTAACTCATGGAGTAAAGGAGATATTACTTAAAATTAGAAATTATTTTGAACTGAATTAAAGTGAAAATCTGGCATATCAAGTTTACAGAATGCGGCTGACAGAGTACTTAGAGAAAAGCTTGTAACATCTGTCTCCACGAGGGGCGTTCTTCAGTCAGTAACCGAGTTTTCATCTTAAGAAACCAGACCAGGGAAAGCAGGCTTCTGCTCAGGGAGGCAGAATAAAGGAAATCATAGATATTTACATATGTATGTAGTATATATATTTATTTATGGAAAGCACAGAAGTGGAAAACATTAAAATAGAGAAAGTCAATGAAGCCAAAAGTTGGTTCTTTGAAAAGATCGAACAAAACGGACACATTTCGCCTGACTGCTGAGGGTAAACTACAAAAAGTGAGGAGAAACAAAGCACCCAAGCTCGGGATGCAAAAGGAAAGGACGCTGCTGTTGACCTTGTAGAAAATGAGAGACTTTAAAAACTTGGTGCCAGCAAACAACAAAAACTCAGGTGAGCCGGATTCCTGGGAAGACGCAAGTTTACCGAGACTAGCCACAGAAGAGATGGAAAGTCCAAATTGTCCTATGACGGATAAGGATATTTAATGAGCAGTTAAAAGCCTTTTTGCAAGGATAAGCCCGGGACCAGATGGCTCCCGTGGTGCCGTGTGTGCTGTGTAGCCGGTCGTGTTCAACTCTCGCAGCCCAGCAAGCTGTAGCCGGCCAGGCTCCTCTCTGCAGGGGATCCTCCAGGCAAGAGCGCTGTAACAGACGCTGTAGGATCAAGCAGTGTGGACGAGAAAGAGTCCTTCTCCCGTTCCACCTCTAGGATTCTGTTTTTCAAGACTCCGAGGTGTGCGTGATGTGTGTTCAGGGTTGTTTATTGTGACGTTATTTATCAAGGGTAACAATACGAGAAACTGGATGTCAAAAATACATATTGGGGGGGGGGCGACTGTAAAGAAGGCTGAGTGCCAAAGAGTGGAGGCTTTTGAACTGTGGGGCTGGAGAAGACTCTTGAGAGTCCCTTGGACTGCAAGGAGAGCCCAGCAGTCCATCCTAAAGGAAACCAGTCCCGAATATTCACTGGAAGGACTGATGCTGAAGCTGAAGCTCTAATACTGTGGCCACCTGATCCAAAGAACTGACTCATTGGAAAAGACCCTGATGCTGGGAAAGATTGAAGGTGGGAGGAGAAGGGGACGACAGAGGATGAGATGGTTGGATGGCGTCACTGACTCAATGGACATGAGTTTGAGTAAGTTCCAGGAGTTGGTGATGGACAGGGAGGCCTGGCGTGCTGCAGTCCATGGAGTTGCAGAGTCAGACACAACTGACCTGAACTGATGTCAGAAAAGTCGGAGAGAATGTTAAAAAAAAAAAAGCCTTGGCGAGCATGTGATCTCAGGAGCCATTAAATCAGAAATCCATCTTCCTCTTTCCTCTGCAAAAACTGTCCCCTGTAAAATCAGACCATCTTGAAGATCCAGATGCTAACCCCCTAGTTACTGTTTCCAAGGTAACTGGAGCAAACAAACAACTAGGAAATTTAAAAAAAAAAAGAAGAAGACGAACCCTGCCCAGCCACCAAGTGACACTGCAGCAAACCAAGACCAGCCGGGGCTGAGAGACGGCGGCCGCACAGCGGACGCAGAAGCCGCCCCGCAGCCCTGCCCTGCGCCGGCGTCACCGTCTGCCTGCCTTCTTCCCTCGCCAGTCCTCTGTCCCCCATTTGGTTCTCCCATTTCTGGACCTCCAGAGTCCGCGTGTTCCTACCTTGCAGATACTGCATCTCTGCGGACCAGTTCCGCGATCCGATGGAGGGTCCTCTGTAGTGCATGCGGCTGGGGTCCACTCCCCCCACCCCCTTTCCCGTGGCCTGGCTTTGCCCGTGGTCCTCACTGGTCTGTCCAGTGGCTCTGGATTCAGACTCTACGCCGTGGCAGCGACGGCCGCGGACGAGCAGGCAGTGCTGTTTGTTTTCTGTTGGAAGGAAGCGCCGCCGTGGCTGCAGTGACAGACAGTTGTGCCGAGTGCAGCCGAGCTTCTGAAGCACAGAAAGCGCCCCTGGGGCGAGTGTAGCAAGAGGGAGCAGCCCACTCCCAAAGGAGCCTCGGAGCCAGGCGCGCCGGCAAGCTGGGCGGTTCTCACAGAGCAGACTTTAGCAGCCGGCAAATACAGTATAGATGTCAAAGCATGGTAGATTAGACACCCTCCACTTCAGACTGTCAGTTGGCTAAAAAGTGTGGATGTGGTTCAAGTTCTCAAAGAAAGTCAGCCAGCAGAGTCGTCAGCTGGAGAAGCCGCGCCGCCTGGGGCCCCGCCGCAGCCCGTGCTCCTCTCCTGCTCTGGACTGCTCTTTTCTCCCTGGAGTCTCCGTGTAAACGCCAGCAGAGCTCAGGGCATCTTTTTCCACTTGGAAACTGCTGCACATAGAGGACAACGGGAATTTGAATTAAAAAAAGCTTTGAGTTTGTTTTTGAAAGCGAATTGCTGTTTGAAAAATGAGGCCCACGAGGGAAAATGGAACAGACTTTAACTTTTTTAAAAAGTTGCTTCACACCGTTTTTTTCACTGTGAAGAACTTTTTATCTTGTTTAAGACTGCTTAAATAACCTAATTTTTACTCCAGCAGCAAAATCCATTATATATGTTAGCTGTCAGCAATTAGTTGTGCAAAATATACATATTTTAATTGTGAAAATGTATCACTGTTAGAATTATTCCTGTATATGTGTATAGAATTGTATTTTTTTTAAGAAATTGGGTTCTGTATTTACCTATTCTCTGTGAAACAAATAAATGACTGAAAAAGACAGCTATGTCTTTTGAAGTATTGGCAGCAATTCTAAGGTGAAACTTTTTCATCTTGTAAACCGACTGAATGAACGTCAGCTCACCACATCCTCCTGGGGCTTCCACTCAACCACTTGACTTTTCTAGTTAATTTTGCTCCTCTTGAAAATGCATTCTCATTAAGTGGCTGCTGCTGCTAAATATCTGGCTTTAAATTCTGTTCCTTTATCTTTGTAGCCATCAGCTACAAGGTATTAGCTTTATACTTGGAAAACCCACGGTTTGCTGTGAAAACCCAATTCGGAAACCCTGCCTTTGACTAGTGAGGTTGCTTCTGGGTGCTGGTACATTTGAAACCGATTAGCAGCGTCTTACAGTCTAAAAGATTTTGACTTTAGTTAATCATCTCATAGTTGCTGTTGACTTCATGAAAAAATTCTCAAGTTACAAGGAAGGAGGAATGCCATCTGAATTCATCTGTGCTTTTATAAATGTAGGTGGATAACAAAACAGACCGAGAGAGACAAGACTCAACATACGGACCATCCATCCTCCTGTCCTTTAAGGGCCCTGCTGGCTCATGTAATTAAATAAGGTCTTTTTAGACCAGCTTGAAGGTAGTAGAATATCCAATACAAACAGAAGCATTTTTTCTCAGTTACTTTCTGATGATAATGGGCAAATCTGTCTCTGCTTTCAGCATTTGAAAAATTTTGTCTTCAAATGAGATGATGTATCAGAGGTGAACTTCTCAAAGCATATTTAAGTATTCTAACAGAGTTTATTGTGTTAATCAATTCCAAAGGTCAACATCCAAAATCTATGGATAAATGGTTTTGAAAAACAAAAACAAAGAAATCAAATAATTAAAAGAAACCTTAACTCTCATCCTTAAGTGCTTAATAGAATAGTAAGTGAAACTTCACTTACTACCAAGGAAGACCTGGAAGAATTGGGCGACGGATCTCGTGTATGGATTTGAAGGCTCCGTGTTATAAAGATGTCCTAAAATATGTCTCCATGTTCTTTACTCCGTTCCTGTTGATTCTGCCTTGGTTTTGCCCCTTCTAATTTCACACTGTGTGCATGCTTAGTTGCTCAGTCCCTGTCCGATTCTTTGCAACCCAGAAAGTAGCCCACCAGGCTCCTCTCTGTCCATGGGATTTCCCAGGCGAGAGTCCTGGGGTGGGTTGCCATTTCCTCCTGCAGGGGAACTTCCCGACCCAGGTTTTGAATCTGTCTCACCTGTGTCTCCTGCGCTGTAGGTGGGTTCTTTACAGCTAAGTCATCGGGAAAACCCGTAAAAATGTCAGTTCTCCCCAGATTAATCTATAGAATCAACACAATCCTAAAACTCAGAATGTTAGCAGTGCTTTTTGCCGGGGTGGGGAGGGCAGGGTGGCGGGGCTAGTGGTAGGGGAGTGAGGGAAACTGGGAAGCTGATTCTAAAATCTACACAGAAATACAGACGGCTCAGAGCAGCCTTGGCAACCTTATGCTACCAGAACTTATAAATACTGCTGAATACTGAAACTAATATTAAGCCATAGTCATAAATACAGTGTGGTTGTGGCACAAAGATGAACAGTGTTTTAGGGGAAAGAGACCAAAAGTAGACACACACATTATGATCCCCCTGATTCATGTCAAAGCCAGTATTGCTGTACAACAGGCAAAGAAGGGCCAGGTCAGTACATGCCGCTTGGTAAGGAGGTGCTGAGTAAAGCATCCACATCCAGGCTGATAAAGAACTGCTGCAAAGAGAGGAGAAGGGGAGAGGCACCAGGCAGGCGTCCGCTGCTTCGCTGTGTCAAGGGTGTTAGTTTCTACTGAATCTTTAGCCAAGCACAGATAATTGTTTGTCTGTCTTGCTGCCATTTGTATCTGTCTTATCTGCCTATCTGTCTGTCTATCCTTCTATCTATACATAGCTGACAATATTTGAAAGACAATTTCTTATAGTTTATCTAAATATGTATTAAATACAGCAAAATTGTATATGTCTATAGACTAAATTATAAATTAAATGTCTACTAAATTATATGTCAGATTACTCAGAACCTAACAACACAAGAGAACTTGACTAGAGAAAGAACAGGAACTTTTTACAACCACATCTGACAGAAGCGCTAGATCCTGGTCCAGTGTCCATTCCTAGTCTCTTGCTAATATAGTAGAGCCGTCGGTTTATTCAGTGCAACATTAGACACCGTTCTCAATCGGCAGTCTCTCACCTTGCAGATGGAATGTGACTTCTAATGCAGAGAACTTCTAACGCAGTGAGTGAGATGGGAACAGTGTACTGTACTTGCTCCTGACGGGCACTTGCAGGAAAGCCCCTTCAGAGGGTTTTCAGCAGCTGCTATGGACCCTTAACCCTTGTCCCCTCGCCCCCAGCCTTTGGGGCTGGGGTTCTGAGCTGCAGAAACCACTCTGGGCCATCACAGGAGGCTGAATTGCAGAGACCCGAGCCCTGACATCTTTGAACTGCCGATGCCGCGGCCTGTTCCTGATCATTTCGTGACCCGAGGGGAACAGAGCGCTGGTGTTGTTTAAGCTCTGGATGCTCAGATGTTCTCTTTCGTGGAGCTCAAGTAACGCTCAAGACACCAGCGTACACCCTTCTCCATCACCCGCGAACGTTAGACATTCACAGAAACACACCCGAGCCCCTTTCTGCTCCTAATTTGGTCACCAAGTTCTACACTTAGCTTTCTTGGAAGCCATTTACCCAATGAAGGAGTGGGTTCTTTTTTCCTTACACTTGAAGTTAAATGGAATATGGAATGATGTATGATTAAGCAGAATCTTTTGTATCTATGGAAACTGAAAACCTTGTTTCTACAGAAACTTCAAGTGTTTTACAAGACTTGTTTATTTATTTTGGTTAAATTGTGGAAGGAGAATGGAGTGGGGTCTTGCATTTTCGGTCAGTATAAAATAACACTTATAACACTTTGAATTTTTCTTAACGTTTCGGTATAAGAAAGAGATTTTCTATTTTGATTATAGAAGATAATTTTTTTGAAGGAAGATATCCTATTTTTATAAATGTGCATATACAAAGCTCTTAATTACATTTAAAATATTTTAATAATTATTGTTATTTGTAATAATCTGTGCTAAAGTAGAATAAGAACCAAAAATCAACTTCATATGAAGATTTGTCCTAAAAGCACCGAGTAAGCCAGGTCTTCCCTCCGTGATTTTCCTTTCTTGCCTCTTTCCTGTTTTGCTTTTGTCTGCCCTCCATTCATCCTTGAGAATTTAATATGTATTTATTCTGCACACTGTGGCAATTAATAACTAAGATACAACAGAATTGTAAGTCATAGTTTCTTTTATTGGGGAGCTCACTGTGTAGATGAGTAAACGAAGCTCGCGATTTGAAACACTCTGCGCTCTAGAGAAAAGCACCGCGTGCTGGGAAAAGGACAGGCTTCATTTTCTTGCTCCCAGAGCACAGCAAGAGGAAGGCGCTTATGTCAGATGTGGATCAGAGAGCAGACCCTCCGCCAGAAGGGGAGGCTCGAGTCAGCCTTGCAGGGGGGTGGCTGGGTGAGAGATGCGTGGCGGGTTTTCCCGCAGAGAGGAGCCGAGTTGCCTCCTGAGCCGCCGCAGCCATTCGGGAAGGGCCAGGAGAGCCAGAGCGCCGGGCGGCTCCCGAGGACCAAGTCACAGGCCTCTGGGCCGGAGCCTGACGCAGAGAGCGCCCTCTGCAGGAGAGAGAGAGAGCGCCCTCTGCGGGGGAGAGAGAGAGAGAGCGCCCTCTGCAGGAGAGAGAGAGAGAGAGAGAGCGCCCTCTGCAGGAGCTGTCTCTTATACACATCTAGACTTGTTTATTTATTTTGGTTAAATTGTGCAAGACCCCACTCCATTCTC